>JACXGM010010581.1:0-26068 GCA_016801145.1 Umbra pygmaea | reverse complement strand
CACACACACACACACACACACACACACACACACACACACCTGTGAATATTTATCCACTTTAATCTGAAATTGGAACTGACATCATTTTAATTACTTTGCAGAAGTTGACGCAAACATACAATTATAATATACATAAAAAATATGAAAAAACATTTCGATTATGCTTCAAAACCAGCTTTAGGCTTTTATGAGGTTTTAAAATTGGTTATATTTGACTCTGAATTCCATGATGTAAAACAAGGCACTACTGAAGGTATGGTATATTAAAATGACCATATCTTTGTGATTGCTTGTAAGAAAATGTTATAAAGGAAATCATGTAGCGTGAGTAAGCCTTGCAAATATTTCTAGTTAACAGTAGTGGGAAGGTTAAAGTTAGCATGTTGAGGGAGAGATGGCATCTAAGATAATAATTATTTGGACTTAAATAAGAGTTTACAAGGACCCTAAGTGCTTCACATATTAAGGAGAAAAACCCATGTCATCCAACGCCAATGTGTAGAACCTTCTTCCACACACTGTTACACACTGTCCAACACACACCCGTGTCCATACACAGTCACCCACACAGAATCCCATCCACTTTGGTGATGCACGGCAGCTATTTTGTGCCAAAAAACTCACAACACATTAGCTATCAGGTGGAAAGGTAGTTACATATGCCAATTAGGAATAAGAGGATATACTGTATACACCGGACAGTCATAACATTATGCCTAATATTGTGCAGGTCCCCCTTTTGTCGCCAAAACAGCTCTGACCCTTCGAGGCATGGACTCTACTAGACCTCTGAAGGTGTGCTGTGGTATCTGGCACCAAGCCGTTAGCAGATCCCACGGATTCTTGAATGAATTGAGATCTGGGGAATTTGGAGGCCAAGTCAACACCTTGAACCCAATGTTGTGTTCCTCAAACCATTCCTGAACCATTTTTGATTTGTAGCTTGGCGCATTATCCTGCTGAAAGCGTCCAACGCCATCAGGAAATACTGTTTCCATGAAAGGGTGTACATGGTCTGTAACAATGCATAGGTAGTAGGTGGTACCTACCTGTCATCTACATAAATGGCATGACCCAAGGTTTCCAAGCAGAACATTGCCAACAGCATCACACTGCCTCCGCTGTCTTGCCTTCTTCCTATTGTGCATCCTGGTGCCATGTGTTCCCCAGGTAGGCGACACAGACTCGGCCATCCACATGCTGTAAAAGAAAATGTAATTCATCAGACCCGGACACCTTCTTCCATTGCTCTGTGATCCTGTTCAGATGCTCACATGTCCATTGTAGGCGCTTTCGGCAGTGGACAGGGGTCAGAATGGGCACCCTGACTATTCTGTAGATACACAGCTCCTTACGCAACAAACTGCGATGCTCTGCGTGCCGTGTTCTGACATATTTCTATCAGAACTAGCATTCACCTATTCAACAATTTCAGCTAAAGTAGCTCATCTGTTTGATCACAGCACACGGGCCAGCCTTCGCTCCCCATGTGCATCAATGAGCCTTGATTACTGCTTTCCCTTCCTTGGACCACTTTTGATAGGTCCTGACCAATGCAGACCGGGAACACACCACAAGCGCTTCAGTTCTGGAGATGCTCTGACCCAGTCGACTAGCAATCCCAATTTTGTGCTTGTCGAAGTCACTCAAATTCTTACGCTTGCCTATTTTTCATCAATTTTGAGGACAAAATGTTCACTTGTTGCCTAACATATCTCACCCACTGACAGGTGCCACAATAACGAGATGATCAGTGATCTTCACTTCACTTGTCAGGGTCATAATATTATGGCTGATCAGTGTATATATACAGTTCATAAACTGAAAAGTCTTAGGGACCCTGGAAATGTTTTCACATAAATCTAATCATAATTGTTTTTTTATCTTCAGCATTAGTCAGTAGATGTAATGGTGAGCGGAAGGGAGTGGATAGGAGGTACGTGGAAATGTTCAAAATGAAAGATTTAATAAACAACAACACTTACCTGAAAAGAAAACGACTACGAGGAGTCAAAAGTGAGTGTCTATCTAAAACACCAGTAATACATTAATGGAGTGGCTACACAAAGAACTCTACAAACTACAAATGAAACACACATAACAGGAGACAATGACCGACAAGTGAACGTTAAATCAGAGGGACTTAAATACACATACAAATGACTGGAGTGATACCTGGTGTGAATGCTAAGACAATCAATCAAGGCAATCCATTGGTGAATGATGATATAATGGTTGAATATCCAGGATATCCTGAAGAAGCCAAGTTTGATGCCGAAACGTTAGTGTTTTTTAAAAATGTAGTCACTTGGAGCAAGAAACCAGGAGTGTGCGTCTTTCTTCTTTGTTGATTATTTATATTCTAATTATCCGACAGACAGCACCTCTATCTACAAAGTACTTGGGTGTGCGCCAGAATATTGCTTTTCCTAAATATCCAGGATAAACAGAAAATGAGGAACGATTCCATGACAGAGCTCAGCGATTTCCTCTGCCACGGATAGCAACCGTGAAGGCAGAAAAAAATACTTTAATTTCCATACATTCATTTGTCAAAAAATGCAATGTTATAGAACATTTTTGAAACAAAGATAACAAACAGGTGCTAATGATCAGTGACATTATCGCTCATAGAACAAAACTGATAAACTGAAACAGAAATGGGTTTAGAAGTATTAACCTGGGCAAAGGACAACCAAACTTAAGCATAGCTGGAGGGAGAAGGGTTTTTCAGTGTGAATATCATCAGTCAGGTGCAATATTAAAATAATTTTACCATTAGCCTACTGTTATCCTTGTCATTGTTATTTCAATGTGCACATTGCATCATTTCAAGATTTTTTGTACTGAACAGTTTGTTTTTCACCTAACTCCAGTCCTGGAGAGCCAAACTTAATAAGTTTTATCCATTCTTTCCACTAAGGGACTAGTTCAGACCTGGGAAACCAGTTGATTGCAATTAACTACCAGGTAAAAGCAAAAATCTGAAGTTCAAAATATACATAATGACACAATAAATTATCCATTTGGTATTACATGACTTGCTAAATATAGCAAATGTTTCCTTTAATTTAAAAAACCAAATAGTTAATTCGGCCCATTTAAAGACACAACTTCATCTTTAAGGTGTGGTGGTGTGGTGGTGTGGTGTAGTGGGTAAAGCAATTGCCTATGGTGCTGAAGATCAAGAGGTCAAAAATACTTTCTGCTAACAGGTCTATATCCATTTTTGGACAGATAGTATTTACCAATAGCAGTGATTTTATTCTTTCCTATACCATTAAACAAATTAAGATGTATTATTGTAGAACAATTTCAAGAATAAAAACAATACATCATCCACTATTTCAGATGCATGTTTTTTATGTAGAGTAGTATCCAGGTACATGGAAAGGTTCACATCGTACATCTATTGTCTTAAGTATATATAAATATGTTTGCCATACTTAGTCAGATATGGAATAATAGAGTGAATACTTGTAGCTGGGTGACAGATAATACCAGCGGAGTGGATACATATTGCTAAGAGAGACAGACAACAAAGGTGGAGGGAGTTATTGAACTGGGGTCTCAGGTGGAGAAATGCTTTCATGTGTTGTTGTTTTTTTCTCCACCATACATTCAGTGTTGAGGTGGGCCCCCAAATCAAATTTCGTCTAGAGTTCCTTATTTCTGGAGGTTTATATCAACACATTCTAATACTATTTGATGTTATTATTATTTATTATTATTTCAACTTATATAGCACTTTTCAAGAACCCAAAGCGCTTTACACAGTGAGGGGTGAAAGCCGAACTCATCCACCACCAATGTGTGGCACCCACTTGGGTGATGCACGGCAGCCATTTTGCCCCAGAATGCTCACCACAAATCCGCTATCAGGTGGAGAGGTGAGTAGTTATATATGCCAATTAGGAAGGTTTGTTAAAATGCTGTCAGTTCCACTTTAAATAACACATTTTATCAGTTAAAACATAGCTTCCCATAGGCCTACAACACTAACTGAAGCGCATGTACGCCTATATAAAACTGCAGCTCAAAACTCAAAAGTTCCTGGATTGCATACTTTTTTTTGTATTCGAGCATTTGTCCACATAATCTACTCTGCATTTAACCATGGCTACAAATAGTCAGCTTTCATATGCCTTTAAAAAATTTGAATATTCAGTTATTGTGCTTTTCTTTCAGAAATCAATAAGCAAAATTTGCAAAAACTAAAAAAGTAATTCACTTTTGCTGCAGCATTGTTTTTATATAATATAGTATGTTGGCAAAACATTTCTACATAACCAGATTTGATTAGGCACACGTGTGGCAGATCTTAACTGTAGAACCAAATGTTGTTGTTTTTTGGGGGGGCTTTGACATATCACGTGTGCAGTGTGTCTGCGTTGCTTTTTGGAAGAATCCTCTTCCCTTTACAATAGCGCCATCTACAGACACATTCGTTTAGTTGGCATTGAATAATAAAGTATTTTGTCCTCTTAGCCTCCCGGTAGGCAACAACAATCGACTAGTTTGCATGCTCAAGGTTGTCAAAGCCTGAAATTGTTATTTACATCAGGAATGGCCATGGAAAGTCCATACCTAACTAATGATTGCCTTATTCATATTTTCTCATTTTTTCACGAGGATGACTTAATTCGAGCTTCATATGTCTGTAAGGTAGGCGAGTCACTTGGTTCAACGCGGAATTACCGCAGTAGAAGAAATCTGTCAATTGTTTTGAATATGTTTATTATTTTTTGCTTGCCTCCGTTGCTTTACTTTTAATCATATTCGTTTGTAATTGATCGAGCTGTTTGAATAATTTCACTGGTGTAATTGCATGTTAACAAACTACATTATATCGCGCTGTACCTAGGTAGTTTTATAAAGTGTAGTTAGTTTCAGTTTGGACATTCCTCAGACATTCGTCTTTTCTAATCTCAATAGGTCTTTAACGAACCGTTCAATTAATCAATATTTTTTTCTAAATCAAATATATTTGAAAAAAAACTATATTTGAAAATGAACATTTGCAAAAAAATTAAAGCTGTAGGTTTCCTGTCCTTTTTCAGAAAATGTACTTTCTATAGTCCTGAGCTGTGAGTAAAGTTCAAGTTCACTTTATTTATATAACACATTTAAAAAAGCCACTAGGCTGACCAAAGTGATTTACAGAGCAGCCACAGGGGTGTAGCACAAGATCCTGGGCCCTATGCATAAGCAGTCCTGATGGGCCCCCATGTTATATATATAAAATATATTTCAGACTTCTCAAGGGCCCTCTCTCCCCTTGGGCCCTGGTAATCAGTACTGGTTTTACCCCCAGTCCGACGCCCCTGAGCAGCCATATATCTAAAAAAGGGAGAAAAATAAAATATAAAAAATACCTGTATCACAACACATAGTACTAACACAAAAAAAGCAGCAGGAGTAGCAGAACATAATCAGACTCTAATAAAAAATAGAGGAACAAAAGTATGAGAACAGTATCAGACGTGATAATAGAATGGTAAAGCCAACCAGAAAAAATAGGTTAATATGCGAATGAGAACAGGTAGGTTTTTAACAAAGACTTGAAGACTGACAAGAAAAGCTCTTTGCAGGAAAAACGGAATGTCCATAATAAAACTAACTTCACATTTACTGTACTGAACATTGTTTTTACATCTAGGAATGGCATGAAGCAGCCGAAACACCATGGCTGTGGCGGTAGGTTTGACGTATTTTAACCAATAATATGTTTCAGTACCAAGTTTGTTATTGCATTGATACATTTGTGAAAAATAATCACAAACTGGGTGGGGAGAATCGGTGACGTTTGTGTAAGTTCCGGGCCAGGAGGCAGCTACAAACGAATGTGCAATGCGGATGAGGTGCATTCAAAAGCATTCAGTATCACTGGGAAAATTTTGATTCCTAAGGTTTTAGTGGTATCATAAAGTCCATAATTTATTCAGTATTACTTTTTCCTATGTTTTCGAACAATGCTGTCATAGTATTTAAGGTAGACCTTCACACATTCTGTACAACTACAGTATAGGCTACTATATGACCAAAAGTATGTGGACTCATATAATCACACTTATAGAAGCTTGTTGGATATCCCATTCCAAAACCATTGAGTTGGCCCATCTTTACAGATATAACAGCAACCACACTTCTGGGAATATTTCCACAAGATTTTTTAAGCTGTCTGTTGGAATTTATGACCATTCATCCAAATGAGCATTTGTGAGGTCACACATTGATGTTGGACGAGATGGCCTGGCTTGCAGTCGCCATTCCAATTCATCCCAAAGGTGTTCAATGTGGTTGAGGTCAGGGCTCTGTCCAGGCCACTAGAGTTCCTCCACACCAAACTCTTCGAACTATGTCTTTATGGACCCTGCGTTGTGCACGTGCACAGTCATGTCGTAAAAAAAGTGTCCACATACTTCTGCATATATACTGTATATCTATGTCTGCTTGTTGGTGCCCTCTGCAGTGGGATGTGTCTACAGCGTTGGGGTTTCTGTAACATTTCCTTGCTGGCCTCTGAACATGGGAAAAAGGCTTGGAAGCATTACTTCCTGGGTCGTTTTAAACTGGAGCTGAAGATGACTGAGGGTAGGACTGGAGGGGACTACATCTGTAAAAGCATGCGGGGACACACAGGTGAGCGTACAGTCTCTCTCGTTCCCTGAGACGATGGAATTATCAATGGACATGGTACTTAGACAGCTGAATGATGTCCAACAGCTACTGTATCTCTTCCAGGCAGGGTGGTTGGGTGTGTGTACCTGGCAGGGAACACTCACCAGCGCCCTGATTTCTGGAGCTTCAACCCTACTGTTTGCAGTGCCTCCTCTGATGGTACAGTCCGTGCCTGGGACATCCAGCAGGTGAATATGAAACCGCCCTTTTGTACTTTGGTGAGGTTTGCATTGTGTGGAGTGTACACCTCCGTGAAGTTGTAGAAGGCACCTTGCTAGACATATTATATGGTCTTGATCTACAATAAGAAGCTGCCATTTGTTTGTTCTCCTTTACCTACTGTAGGGGGCTCAGCTGTGGTGCAGCCCTGTGCAGAGCCCTCTGACTGGGATGGTAGCTGAACAGGGTGGTGGTAGGGTCCTCACATCAGACTCCAGTGGGATGGTCAAAGCCTGGGATGGTCAGAGTGGCCAGGAGGTGTCTTCTTACTCGTCGGCGTCGCCACAGTGCACCATGCTCTCTTTCAGCATCAACGGCAGCTATTTTCTCTCAGTGAGCAACCACACACAAGCCTGGTTGACTGCCAGACCAAAACCCAACCAATAAACTACTTGATACACAACACATTGAAATGTTATTTTCACCAGGTTGGGACTAGCCAAGGCTCTGTCCATACTCTGACCAGTCCCTCACTGTTGAAGCTGTCCAGTCTGGTGGTGTGTGACACATTCAAAGTCAACCTACTTCTGGCTTCGCCAGACAAGAAATGGATCCTGGCTGGAACTAGGGAAAATATCGTTATAAGTCCAAAGGTAATTGATAAGTCCAAAGGTAATTGATAAGTCCAAAGGTAATTGATAAGTCCAAAGGTAATTGATAAGTCCAAAGGTAATTGATAAGTCCAAAGGTAATTGATAAGTCCAAAGGTAATTGATAAGTCCAAAGGTAATTGCAACAATTCACATTAGTTTTCAAGATGCAGTTTGGGACTGTGTTGGGTTTGGGTTGTATTGTTTATGACTGCAGTGTCTTTAAGTAGAATCACAACACATGCCTTTGTCATGAAAGTTTAACTTTGAGAGTGAGTGGTTTTAAACCAACCGATATGGGATTTTTGTACCCGATACAGATTCCAGTTATTTTGTGAACTCTGATAAGGATAACAATATCTGCCAATTTTCCTGTTATTATAGGTTGAATACGCTGTTATTAAAACTGCCTTTACTATATTTGCTTGAACTTTTTCCAGATAATTAATATAAAGTTTTGACAATAGTATGTATATTATGAAGCTAGTTAATAAATCTTTTTAAAAAATTCCCAACGTTCATGAAAAATAAGCATCCACTAAGATCCATCATTAGTGTTATTCCAGCAAAAAAAACGTTGGTCTTACATAGCTGCGTTGCATTATCAAATAAAGAATGATGGCACTTTAAATTCATGTAAGTTTATATTTGGCTCATTATTACTCCAGTAAGCTTTTATTTACACCTACCTGAGGAGTTAGCCGTCTTAACTACAACTGTTGTAACGTGCAATGTTCTTTTGCAGAACAATTAATCAAATGTAAATATATCTGTGAATTAATTGCAGATACATATGTATCGTAAACTGATAATATTGGCTGATAATATCAGCCAACCAATAAATTAGTCAGGCTCTAGTTGTGATGACATGTGACACATCGACACAAGCATGACATACAATTTCTGGGGATACATTTTGGCTCAACAGTGTCAATTGTCACATTGAGTAGGAAAAAATCATGCGTCTTGCAAGGAAGTAGGAGTGAGTTTGAAATTGTGAGGGGCACATCATACATTCTTTGCCAAATGTCCTTATTATTGGGGGGGGACAACATTACATGCTTCTAACCCCCCCTGCTCCTATATCCTTGGTTTCATTAATCCCAGGGTGGAACTGCAAGGGGTTTTTCAATCTCTGGTAATTGAACAAGAAATGTACAGTGTGTTGCGTTTCTGCCAGGTGTTGTCCAGTCAGAGTCTTACATGTCCCTCTGAGGATGAGGACCCCCTGTGCCAGTGTCTCCCCATCTCCGGATGCTATGCTGCCACCTTCCTGCCTTCTCAGGCGGCCAGACTGGCTACAGTTCACTGCAAGGACCAATCACACACACACCCAAACAAGGTCCTCTCTGTGTTTGACATCAGCGTTAAAAAGACCAGATACACGTCAGAGATTCAGGGTAACGTATCAAGATTGATGCTTAAACGATTTAGACTGATGCTACATGTAACTTTAGCGAGAGGTGTCCCCAAAGGTTGTACTAAATGTAGCGGTTGTCTTTAGCAGGAAACTGTGGTTTGACTGTGACAAAATGTTTTGCAGTCGATCAGGTGGAGAGGTTTGAGGTGGTATTCGACAGCAGGACCTCCGACATCCTCCTGGAAGGTAAGGGCAGCAGCACTCTGGTCGTAGCTGCGGGGCAAGAGCTGAGGGTGTACAATCTGAAAGGACAACTCCTCTGCGGCTTCAAGGACCACATTCAACCCATCACCTCTGTTTGTGTGGTAAGACTTTCACTAATTTGCTTCGTCTATGGGTAGTCACAGCTACTGATGTTCCTAATTATGGATTTGAATGTGTTGAACGGAGCTGTGAATTCTGTAGCATGAGCAAAACTGCAGTGTTTGAGAATTCTTTTTGAATGATAATACTTTTTTTCAGTAGCTTGGACTTATTTTGCAGAATATCACTCTGAGGTGTTTGTCCGAATATCTGTTTGAGGTTGTTCAGTATGGTGCTTCTCTGTCCATGGAATGTATCCTAAAATGTATATGTTGTTTCTCAGGATAGTTTCCGGGTAGTCACAGCTTCTAAGGACCTGTCCTTAAGAGTTCTGACTTGGAAGACTGACAGGGACAGAGGTCTCACCCTGGATAGTCGATACCATTTACTGGGAGGCTCTCACTCTCTGTCCAGGTACATTTCCAAATCCATCAAGGAAACCAAAAATATTCTTGTTCTTTATCTGAAGTTGGGTTTATTTACAGTTCATGTCTTGTGTTGACAGAGGGTTCACTCAAGTGGTCTGTGACTACTCAAGTATCGTGGCTTCAGTGGAAGCAGTGGATAGAAAAGACGTCCTGAAAGCGTACTCTTTCAGTTCCTGAGCAACACTGCCCTCTAGGAGGACTTTGCAGGTACTACAGTAGTTTGCAATGGCCATTGAAATACATTGTGCCTTACAAACTCTAAGCTTTGGGAATAGACAGTGTAATCATGAGTTATTGCCATTGTTATGCAAAGCCTACACAGGTATGACAAATAGTTTCTTTTCATAGTATAACACATTCCTGAACAGTGATAAATCATAAAAAGTTTACATGTGGAGCCGTCGTGTTAACTCTGTGTAATGTTACATGTTCAATATAAGTCCTTAAGGCATATAGTCTAATAATACAACTGTGTGGGTCATTTGGTAGAGGGTATCATGTGTTTTTTTCCCAGTGGGGAAACCCCTAGAGAAAATGTATGCATGCATATTTGTAAGTTGCTTTGGGTAAAATGTCTACTAAATGTCATATATGCATATGTCACTTCAGCTCATGTCTGCTAGGCAAATCTAAACTGAAAATTGCCTTAGTCTAAAATCACTTGCATTTTCTTGAGTCTCCATTGCAACTGTACAATACTGAGTTAATTGAAATTCAAACGATTTCACATACAATAAAATTACTGATGAGATGATGATCCTGACTGTAAAGGAAGGCACAACAGATGTCTGTTTTTGAGTTCATAATAACAAAGACTCTGCACACCGCTGGTCTGGAAAGGAAGCCCACTGAGTTATGGGATAAGTATTTCAGGGATTGGAGGAAAATATGGAACCTCTTCCTTCTCTAGGGCTGTTGTTCTCAGGTCTTGTAGCACCAGCCTCAGGATCTCTGTCATGGACGGATACACCGCTGAGCCTTTCTCAATCTGCAAAATGTTGGCAGGGTTGTGATGTTTGCTGTCACTTTTTCTACAATGATTTATGTACATTAATTTAAAGATTTAAACATATATGAAAAAACACCCAGAATACTGTTTGTATGATGATAAAAAAAACAGTTGGTATTCAACTCCAGGGCTGCAGACTTAAAGATGCCTTCTGCAATTTTAAGCAATATTTATATTTATGCCTCTGGGTTCTACAAAATGTGAATATAGGTGCTGTTGGGCTAAAACGGGTCTGAGCAAGGGACTTAGTTTATTTCACTGAGGTGTCTAGGTTCATATTTTTTCTTCTTGATCTAGAGGTTGTGCTCACTCTGCAAACTCATTAGAGCTCCTATAGCTCTGGTTTGATTAACAGCTCTGTCAAATCAAACTTCCACTACTTTAGCAAACCATACGTCATACATTAGTTGGTGATTCCCTGCCTGATGCTTGGTAAGGGAATGCCTGCAATAGCCTGAGAAACACTGTTGGGTTTCAAGCTTACTCTGGTAAGATGATGATTCTACTTAGATTTTGCATATACAGTGAACCCTCGCTATATCACGGTTCATCTTTCATGGTCTCGCTGCTTCGCGGATTTGCTTTGTGCATTGTGTTCTGCATTCTGATTGGCTAAACAGTCTCTCCGCTTCTACCTGTGTGTCAATAACGTTGCGGTTTATACACGGCTCAGTCAGAAGAGCAGTGAAATACATGTGAGTCACTATTTGTCCTACTGTACTTTGTATTTTTTTTCATAATCATTTTTCATTTTCTCCCGTTCTAATCCAATGACTCGGGTCGCGGTTGGGCGGTGCTGATCTCCGCAATTTGAAGCCTTCAGTTCATATTGATGACTAAAATTATTTTACAGTACAGTAGTTATTTGTAAAAAAATGTTTATACATTACTATTATTTGTTAAACAAATGCTTGGGCATGTAAAAAGGTTTTGTTCTTTGGTTTCAATGTATTATGGAGTATTTCATTTTATAATAATTGTAAAAAAAATAAAGGTTACTACTTCACTGATTTCGCCTATCACGGGTCCTTTTTGGAACGTAACCCCCGCGAAAAACGAGGGTTCACTGTAATACAAACAATATACTAAACGTCCGGACTAAAGTGGGGGGCCTAAAAAATGGTTTTGCAATTATGAAAATTGCGGACTGAGCTTTAAAACCAGAGTTAAATACCACTGCTCTAACATTAGTGTAGTAGTTATTTAGTAAAAATGAAAATTAATAAAGTAAACATTCTAAAATTACACCTCCGTAAATGTTTTTGATAATATTGTGTTCTAATAGTTGTGTTCAAGTTTTTCTGCACTGCGTTATGGGTCAAAAACTGCGTTATGGGACAAAAACAGTCCCATAACGCAGTGCTGTCAAAATCATAAAGCCCCTGTTCACCGCTCATATCTAACGATTTGTCTCTTATTAGCCTATGATGTAGGCAAGAGGATGTGTGAGACATCGCCTATGACTCCAAACAACTAGTTGGTACAATGAAATCCCTCACCTGGTGTCTCAAGTCTAAATCAGTCCCTGATGATAAAAACAAAGGTTTTAAATCAAAGGTGAAAAGCCCTGGTTTTCAGTGGTGCCTGAAAGTTTGTGAACTCTATAGCATTTTCTAAATTTCTGCATAAATATGAACTAAAACATCATATTTTCACTCACAACTCCTAATATTATATAAAGACAACCCAATATAACAAATGACAGAACAATGTTATACTTGGTCAATTATTAATTGAGGACAATGATTTATTATTACATAACTGAGTGGCAAAATTATGTGAACCTTTGAAATAGCCAGTTAATTTGAGGGTGAAATTAGAGTCAGGTGTTCTCAATCAATGGGATGCCAATTAGGTGTGGACAGGGATCAATCAAAGTTTGGTGTTCACAACACATGTTTGTGGAAGTGTACCATGGCACAAACAAAGTCGATATCTGAAAATCTCAGAAAAAGAGTTGTTAATGCTCATCAGATAGGAAAAGATGACAAAATCATCTCTATAATGTTTGGACTCCACCAATACACAGTCAGACAGATTGTGTACAAATGGAGGTCATTGAAGACCATTTTTATCCTTTCTAGGAGTGGTTGACCAACAAAGATCACTCCAAGAGCAAGGCGTGTAAATTAAATTACATGTTAGGTTTGGTGATCAGAAACCCTGCATTCCAGCAAAGGAACCTTATTCCATCTGTGGAACATGGTGGAGGTAGTATCATGGTTTGGCCTTTTTTGCTTCATCTGGGCCAGGACAGCATTCCATCATTGATGGAATAAGGATTTCTTAATTATACCATAGAATCTTATAGGAAAATATCAGGACATGTGATTGTGAACTGAATCTCATGAGAATATGTGTCATGCATCAAAACAATGAACCTAAGCAGACAAGTCTCAATGTACCAAAGAATTCTACCATGTAATTTAAAGAAGAATAAAGTAAATGTTTTCTAGTGGCCAAGTCAAAGATCCTAATACTCTGTTTATCATAGTGCCCTTTGTTTTATTACAGTTGTAATCAAAATCATTCAAACCCCGCAAATCAGGTTTATTGTCAAAATGTATACACGATCAGCTGTTTGCAATGTACAAATCAAACAAAAGCAATAGGCTATATGCACAACTCCACTACTTCCTGAACTTAAACGGGCTCCTTTGTTTCCTGTCTTACATTATTGGACAAACTGATTAATCCACGTGTGTCACAATGGTCAAACACAAGTGGATTAATCAGTTCGTCCAATATTGTAAGACAGGAAACAAAGGAGCCCGTTTAAGTTCAGGAAGTATTGGAGTTGTGCATATAGCCTATTGAAATAGCTCAACACAATTAATTCTTCAAGTGGTTTCCCCAGATTTAAATGCAAATGCAACTGATAATGTCTCAAAAGTATTCAACGCCCTGAATAGAATCCCTCACAAGAGCACAAATATCCAAAACAAGTTTTGTCAAAGTGATATTTAGCTATCAAGTGAGATTATTTAGATCCTGTCTATCTCTCAAGACAAGTTATAGATCTTATCTAACTGTAGTTTGTAATATTAGCATATATTAAATATATTTTGATGATTTACCAATAGAATTATAATGCAATTAAATCCAGCACTCTCATTCTCACTCATTCTTCTTCCACAGGCCAAGGTAGGCTAACAGTGATCTTCTTTGATTTAAAGGAGCCCTGTGCAACTTATAGCCCTCTATAGGCAATTAGTTGAATTACACTGGTTTGCGTTATCTAGCGGAGTTTGATTGACAACTTTGCTTTCAAGTGGGTGGAGACACTATTTGCTTGCAGGCTGGCTGCAGCAGTCAGACCGAGTTTTACACAGTAGAGACCGTAGGCTAGACTGACGTGCAACGTATTCGTGCAATATGCATTCCCCAGAGGTAAACTTTTATACGCAAATCAAAGTTGAATGCTCATCACCAAATTAGTAAAACGTGACATTTTGAAATAGTGTTGCAGTGTCATAGTTTGTGTTGATAGCTAACGTTAGCGACGTACTGTATCTTGATTAGCTAATTCAGCTCCAACGATTACGGTAATTCCTCCTAGGAACTTATTAGAAATATATATGCATGCAATTTTGTTACAACATTCATTGTTTAGTGTGATAGCTCTAGGAACATTCTAAAAATAGTAGTATGTGTTTGATTGCATGCAATCAGATTTCAAAATTAGCACCATTTACCAGCCAAATGCTGGTAAAATACGCAGATGGCTGGTAGATTTTCTTTACTCACCAGGCAAAAAACAATCTATTGAGTGGCTGGTTGATGAAAAGGTTTCATTTTGAACCCTGGATTCAATCCTGAATTTCTGAAATTTGCAACCATCTGAAAGGTGCATACACCGCCACCTACTGTCAGGCCACAGAGATATGTTAGCGCAGCTGACTACTCTGTTGCTGCTACAAATCTTTCTAGTGAGTCCGCGACTTCGCAAATCGGTTTCATGTGAAAGTAGGCCATTAGAGCTTTGCACTGGAATGGTACACAAAAAAATGGCTGCCACTCTGACCATTCTGCTACATTAATTTATTTGGAATGGCATTTCTAATCATTCTTTTTCTTTGGCTGGAACACATGAAATACCTGAACGTGCTAGGGGTTTGTTGAGTGTCATGTTTGACTGCATGTTAGAAACATGGCAAAGAGAATATAATGGTCCAAAAATTTGAGAGAAGAGATCATTGCTCTTCAAAAAACAAGGAACAGAATATATAAAGATAGTGAAGGCACTGAATGTTCCCAGATACACAGTTGAAAGCATAGTTTGCAAGTTCAAAGTTAAAGGAACAGCGGTTACACTATCCGGATGGGACAAAAAAAGGAAACTATAAATGTCTGCAACCAGATTTCTGAGACAACAGGTTGTGAAAAACCCTTGAGTGACTGCAAACGACCTGCAGCAAGACTTGATGGAAACATGCACTGATGTTTCAGTAAGGTGCATACTAAACGTAGAAGGTTTCCATTAGACCTGCATGATAAACTGTTATAAAATTCCATAAAAATCTCGATTCACCCATGTTCCCGATTTAATTTTAAATTACTTTGATTCTAATTAAAATAAATAAAAACATTTTTTTGTACAGACATGTTCACAGAGTTCATATAGAGCCTGTATCAGGGCCAAATTTAGTTCAATGTGTTATTTGTCACTATTTTTGGTAGCCTACTGTACTTAAATGGCCAGTATGTACTTTCCTTATTAATTGAAGCCTCTATGTTTACAGGCTTGTGGTGATGCGCAATGTGTTATAGGTGCCAAAAATAAATCTAGAGGTTCATACGTGCGATAAACATTACACTTCGTGAGAAAAAAATCGTGGCAGAGAATTGTGATATCAATTCTAAGCAAAGATAATTGTGATTCATATTTTTCACTGAATTGTGCAGGCCTAGATTCCATGCCAGAACTCCAAGACTATACCACTACTGATGCAAAAGGACAAGAAAAGTCGCCTCCAATATGCTCAAAATCATATAAAGAAGCCACAGAGGTTCTGGAATTCTGTTCTGTAGATGAAAGAATCTTTTGTCATGATGGATCAGTGGTATGTCTGAAGGAAGAAGAATGACGCATATGCTCTACCCACAGTCAAGCATGGTGGTGGCTCGGTGATGCTCTGTGGCTGCTTTGCATCCTCTGACACAGGAAACCTGCAGCATGTGGAAGGCAAGATGGATTCATCAGGAAATCCTAGAAGAAAACCTTAAGCCATCTGTGAGGAAGCTGTAGCTTGTGCGTCATTGCAGCTTCGGGACAATGATCCCAAGCATACCTCAAAAGTCCATCAAGGCTTGGTTGCAGAAGTCCTGGAAGATTCTACTGTGACCATCACGGTCACCTGACTTGAACCTCATAGAAAATCTCTGGTGGGATTTGAAGAAGGCGGTGGCACCACACAAACCCAGGAGTACTACTGAACTGGAGGCCATTGCTCACGAGGAATGGCCTAAGATTCCTCAGGAATGCTGCCAGAGGCTGGTGTCTGGCTAAGCATCATGTTTGCAGTAGGTCGTCATAGGAAAAGGGTGCTCTACTAAGTACTAAATTGCTTGCCATGAAGGAGTTGAATAATTTTGAGACTGGAGAAATCATTATCAGTTGCAGTTTAGTTTAGGGATAAGACTTGAATCATGTGTTGTGTTGTGCTATTTCAATTGCTTTTGTTTTATTTGTTCATTGAAACCAGCTGTAAGTCTGTAAATGTTGGCAATAAACCTGATATGCAATAGGAGTTGAATAATTTTGATTATAACTGTACACTTTTAAAACTCATCACTGCATCCTTTACCAGAAAGTTGTCTGGACCTCTTTAAAAACCTGCAGACTGTGGACGCCACTACTCTCTGTTTATAAAGCCCTTCTCCACAGGCTTCCAACTTACTTGTCTTATCTCTTGGAACTTATCACGGTATAGATTGTGTTCCCACCTATACCCAGCCCGATGGAAAGCATACCGTACTGGCGAGAAAGAAAACGGGATAAACTACCTGTCAAAAGTTTGATTGATGGGTCCCCGCCCCTTTCCCTGCCCATTGCGGCTTCATATTGGCTGAGCAGATTTAAGCCCTTCCAACCCTAAACCAGACCCCACTTATCCCCCTACCCCATCATCCACATTTTTGAGTGGAGTCAGCAAAGAACCTTGTGTCATTGTTTTTAAATATACTTTGAACTTCTCTCTGAATACTAAGTAGAGGTCATTAGGTCTTTGGTCCTAGACAAGCCTCATGTTATGATTCTCATGCCCCAACCTCACACAGCTAAAATTCTCCAGTGATACTGTAGACACAACAAAATCTCCAAATGATTTTAATCCTTCAACAGACACCAGTATAGGCCAAACAATCAAAGCTTTCCTGACCCCTCTACTTTTAGGACTCATTTGAAAATCTGATGATGTTTTTATTCTTATTTATACAAAAACACAGACAATTCTAAAGGGTTCACAAACCTCCAAGCACTACTGTACATGTTGTGGTATCTACCTGTGTAAAAGCCTTGATTGTGCGCTCCAAGAAAGCATCCTCCACCTCCTCAGGTATTGTGAGGACATGAGCCATACACTCCAAGATGCACATCAACATCTCCCTGGGAGCCTGGAGGGGGTGTGGTCAAACAGAACAGAATACAACTTTATTATTCCTTTGGATCTAACTAAGAAGTCCTGGTGTGGCCGAGGAAAAGTACCACTGACCTGGTCAAGTTTTTTGAAGACAGCCTCTGGGTTTTTCGGGTCACTGTTGTTAATATCCAGATTTTGGACATCCTTAACCGAGATAACCGGTTCCTTTAGCTGCTCCAGCCATGTCCACATCAGACCCGACAGCACAAAAGGGTCTCTTTCCAGGGTACACAGCCTCTCCCATGCACCTCCCATGTTCAGCTCAGACTGTAAACACACAGCATAGACAATCTGTTCGACCCTAGACACACAGGGGTCAGTGAAACAAGGATTAATTTCTACATTTTCTCTACCTAAAGTGCACTTATTGGACTCTCTCTCGAAGCACGCAGCTCTCTCACTCGGTGAGAGCATGGTCGAGCTTGTGGTAGAGCTAGATCGCAGGGTTACAGCGCTCTCTCTCGCACTAAGGCGCTAGATAAGTCTGTTTAAAATAATGATTGTCTGTGTGAAAAACAAATGTTTGACTTTATCACTAGAAGTGCTTCCTTTGTAAATGTGTCTGCACAGTAGTCGAGAACTGTTGCTACTGTAGATGAGCAAACAAACTGGCTCTGTATTAGAACGAGTTATGAGGGATTCTTCATTGTTTATGTCTACTGGATGCTGACGTTTTTCCTCATCTTTGGCAGAGATGTCAGAAAAGGTATGCTTGAAACTCGGTGACTGACATCTTTTCACATAAAATATGTAGTGTTCCAAATGCTATTTGGGTAGCCCAAATGTGGGTGCTACATATTGGTGGTGGATGAGGTGGGCTTTCCCCCCTCACTATGTAAAGGTTTTTGGGTTCCTTGGAAGAAAAGCGCTATATAAGTGGAATGCATTATTATTTATTATTATTAAATGTGTTTTTTCATGGTGAGAGCATCTGTTTTTTGCACAGATAATCACTAATCACAAAGTCCCATCTAGCAAGTGGGGGATAGAGAGCGATATAAACCTATAACAGAAAGAAAAATGTGTTCCCCTTTAATCTGGCCTTCAGTGTTCATAAAAACACCTCTGGGTATTCTTAATGTACAGCTAATGTTGAGGTAAACAATAATACATCAGTTTTGCTACTGTATGCAATTCTCCAAAACATGCCAGATGGAACGCTCTGGAGAGTTGACTCCTTTTATGTTTAGAAATGTAAAGATGGTTATATTGTACACTATTTCAAAATGTAAAAATCCAGGGCCTACCTGCCAGGCGTGTAGCCTCTCTTTGTGCTCCTCCTCTCCATCGAGCTCCAGGTCTACAGCAAGGGCCTGGGCCACCAGCAGCCTCCGGGCCTCCTTGCACAGCTCTGTCTGGATGGTAATGAAGGGCAGCTCTGAGTCTTCCAGCTGAGACACTTCGTTCACATGTCCATTTGCCATCAACTTCTCCCTTTGCTCCTTCCACCTAAACAGCATGTTGTAGCAATTCTGTCCAGCGTTACTTTCAGACTCGCTGCGTTGTAGGGATTTCTGCGTCTTCTTTAGAAGCTGAGCTCCTTCTGCAAGGCTCTTTTGTTCCCAGAGGGACCCATGGGAGGGGGATCTATCTTGGGAGGTGTAGCAATGTTTTTGCCTGCTTGTGGCCTGGGTCCTAGGCAGGGTGTTCATGGAGGAAGTACAGGCCACAGGCATGTTGCTGGCGGACAGGGAGTTTGTGAATGGTAGAGTCGGTAGGTTGAGCTCGGAGGCTAGCCTCTGCAGGTCAGACTCACTGTAGCTCAGGCTCTTTCGGTGGTAGAACAGCGGCGGTTCATTGGCGTGTCGAGATCTGGTCGGAAGTCCTGGTAAACGGGGGCGCCCTTCCAAGCTGCCTGCCCCAAAGCTGCCTTTGTTGAATCCATAGTCGAGGTAGCGCTCATACTCCCTCTCCTCCTCTGGCGTCATGTCCGATACATCTAGTATGTCCTCCTCAATGACCTGCCGGTTCTCTGCAATATCAAGCAGCAGCTTACAGACCAGCTGGATGATCTTGGGCAAGTGCCTGAGCTCCCGCCGTTCGTAGCCATGCAGCATGTGTCTCTGGCGGTTGAGAAACTGGGATAGGGTGACTGGGTGAGTCCTGGGCTCAGCGCAGGAGAAAATACTTCTTACAGGGACCAGGAACTGGGCAAACTCCCGTACACAATACAGCTGGCCTCTAGTTTGAATGGAGTTTGGTCTCTTGGAACGCACAAATACGATGGCTTGGTCAGCGGTCATCCTGGTGGCGTAGACCAGAAAACATGCTAACAACACACCTGAGAGGAGATGATATGATGGAGGGTCAGTTGTGACTATATTAAATAATGTATGTATGTATGTATGTATGTATGTATGTATGTATGTATGTATGTATGTATGTATGTATGTATGTATGTATGTATGTATGTATGTATGTATGTATGTATGTATGTATGTATGTATGTATGTATGTATGTATGTATGTATGTATGTATGTATGTATGTATGTATGTATGTATGTATGTATGTATGTATACGTATTAATGAATGTATGTAATTATTATTATTGTTATTATTGTTATTATTATTATTATTATTACAACATGAAATGAAAATGATCACCACATCATATGATCAATACATATTGTTTGTTTATTGGTTTGTTTTACCTTTATTTTAACAGACAAGTTGACTGAGAACATATTATAATTTACAGCAACGGCCTGGAGAGTGGTAGGGGGGAGGAGAGGGCATGAATGAGCCAATGAAATCTTTCATAACGTCACAGTAAATATTTAACCGAAAATAATTGATTGCGTAAGTTTTTACCCACTTCATTCAGTATTTGGTAGAGGCATCTCTGGCAGCATTTACAAATGAGTCTATTCGGATAAGTCTCTACTGGCTTTGCACATCTAGGCACGCCAACTTTTGACCATTCTTCGTTGTCATGACTGAGGTCATGGCAGACCAGGGCGGATAGCGCCCTCTTGTGGGTGTACCTTTATTCTGGACATGTAGATCATTACCTTTTCCATCTGCTCAGTGTTAAAATGTCTAATCAGTGTCAGTCACTGTGTATCATTATTCCAGGTATTTACACTATATATATATATATATATATATATATATATATATATATATATATATATATATACTCCTAGTATATTATACTAATTGTCCTGAGTAACATCATTACATTTGTTAAAAAATTGCTTAAACTCTGTCAAGTGAGAACCTTTGGTGAACAGCAATTCTTCCAGGAGTCTTCCAGGATTTCTGTGTAATTTGCTGCTTCCATTTTGCCCACCATCTTCACCAACTTTCCAGGCCCTGAGAGCACAGTGCCGGAATACTAGGACGCAGCCCCATTTCATGATGCTCTTACCACCATGCTATATGGTAAAGTGGAGAACTTAAAAGGATGTGTGGTGCTATGTTTGCACCAAAACTATCATGTAGCATTAAGGTTAAAGTTTTTTTATTTAGGTCTCCTCAGACCACACAATCTTCATCCACTTGGTCTCAAAGTCTCCCACGTGCCACAAGCTGAGATTTGATGCAAGTTTTTTTCAACATTAGCTTGTTTTTTTTCAGCCAGCCTTTTGTTGCAGTATGTACCATGTCTTCCAACTCGTTTAGAGTTGCCATAGGCTGTGGGGTCCATGTGGCGTACCAAGTCTCTGCCTTACAGGACAGCTATGTCATGATAGTCAGTGGTTCAAGCCTGACAATGGCTTCCCTGACTTTGCCTGGAACCTCCAGTATGAGGCAGTGCAAATTGGCGTAGAGCTGCCCCGGATTTGGGTTGGATAAATCAGATTATCTACCTTGCCACGTCACTCTTCAGCGACTCCTTGTGCGCAGATCAGGCGCCTGTGAGTTCAATCGCGGATGTATAGTTGGTGAATGTAATCATCCCACACATCTGACTAAAGTCTTCCATGTTGGATGAGCAGTGCAAAATGAATCAGTGGATCAGCGAGATGGGAATTTGTGGAGTACACATTTTGGTGGTCTTGGGGAGGGACAAAGGGATGCACTCTGGAGAGGTACATGTCCAGCCAATTGTTGGACCCCGGAAGTTATTTGAAACACCTTAATTGATTACAGGTGTACTCCAAAAAATGATATGACTTTAAAAGACAATTGGTTGCACCACCGCTCATTCAGGAATGTCTTGGCAAAGGGGGCAAATACTTATTCAATCAATTGTTTTTTAGATGTCACTGTGACATTATGGACTTTGATGTTGATCGGTGTGTAGAACACCTAAATAAATGTACAGAAAAATGAGCCACTGTCAATGTCATTTATATGACTGCCTATAACACTTGGTCCAATAATACACTACCTGTTCTTCCTAGACCAGCATGACAGTGGACAGCCATTTTCCCTTCCTGCAGGGCAAAGGACATGACCTTCACCATGTCCAGGATGGACGTGACAGAGCCCACCCTGTAGTCATTCCAACCAAAATTGTAGAAATATACTGTAAAGTAAGGAATGTCATTATTTAACATGCTTACAGGAATCTCCTTATGGTCATATCTTTCTTATTGTACTGTTCTAGTTAACATTATTGGCAACCCTGAATATTTTCAATGTCATGGACCATATCCATTTAGTCACCAACGCTCCATATAACACCCATCACTGCAACCTCTATGCACTAGTTGGATTTGCCATTTGCCACACCTGGCGCCTAACTCACTGTTACCATCTAATTTACAAGTCCTTACTAGGTAAAACTCCACCTTACTTAAGTTTATTAATCTCTAGATCATCACCCACTCAACCTGCGCTCAAGCAGGTATATCTCTCTGGTTGGCACAAAAGATTGCTCCTTCGGCCGCCTCTCCTTACAATTCTCAGCTGTTACTGATTGGAACGAACTACAAAAATACATGAAGCTCGGTTACACTGTCCCCTGTCCCCTATGCTACCTTTAAAGTATTATTATCAAAATATTGCACATTTTCTGTTAATCCTTCATTTCACTACCGAAATATTAATGTGTCCTTCAGTTATTTGATAGATCAAAATGAAATTGCTGATCCAAACACCTAATAATTTATAAATGAAAATCATGAAAATTGAACAACCCAGTATTTTAATATTGATTATTTGTCACATACCCTGCACATTTTTTATTTTTCTCCCTCGACCGTTTAACACTGCCAGGGTTGCAACCACATAATATGCCATTAATCTAAGCAACACATTGGTTTAATGGAATACATAATTGTATTGTCAGATCTAGTTTTGCTTAATGACAAGGCAGTGACATCGATAAGCCTTAACTGACGCATTTCGAAATATGCAGGTGGCAATTCTTTTTGCCAGCTTTCCTTTCTGCTTTATATCTGTATTATATTTTTTAAACTCTTAGTATTTCTCTAAAATGATCACTTACTGCTCTAGAGCGAAATATGCGTCTCTCATAGACTTGTCCCATATACTTGTCCCATATACTGATGGGCGGAACATGTGTGACATCAAGCATTGGTTTGTGGAGATCTGATTTGAGCATAGACCGTATATAGTACTGGACGTAAAGTGTGACGTCACCCATTGGTTTGTCAAGATCTGATTTGAGTCGTCGAGTTTGCTGCTACGAGCGCAGCCATCTTGGTTGCAGATGTGACGATTTTAGATGAGAGGCGGTATCTGACTGGGACGTTAGCTGGGATTTGGAACGCTGCTTACGTTCTACGTTACGTTACACACTTTCACTGGCACAGTCAATGTCAACCACATCATAGCCACTCCCAAAAACAACCCCTGCTTTATTGCCATTTTTAAAATCAACAAGACCAATATTCCAAAAATGTACATCATTCTGTATCTATGACTTGTCCATGTCTGCGATTGGTCTTATGGTGCACAAATCGCCCCTTTTATGTGAACGCGCTTGTCGCTAGATTGGGAAATCCTGGGTCAATTTAACGAATTGATAACCATCGTCATGACATCTCTAATCTAGATCACAGTTGTAAGGTTTAGTGAAGTCAAGTAATGAAAAGAAATCCACGGCATGTTGAACTTGCTTCGTAGTATAGGCCTCTGGTATTGTTTTATATTAAATAATCACCATTAGAACAAATTATTATATTGTAAAAAAATAGATTCATAGCTTTTGCAGATACTGTAAGCATCATATAATTGTAGCCGAATTATTAACAGTAGAAGATAAGGTTCCCGATACATCATTATCAAAAATGACTATATTGCTTTCTATTATTAAGTCTGCCAAAAATCCGATTGAGCTGTGGAAGTCATAGAAGTTTTAAGTCTGTGTATATTTACCCCTGATTTTCCCACTGTTCTTTGAGAAGTATATTGTAGTGTAATGTCACATGCTGAGCGTTTTTCTTGTTCCTCGTTTTTCTTGTTCCTTGTGTTAAAGTTTCTAGTTCGTATTAGACATAGCTTTTTCTGCCTTCTCCTAATCTGTACTTTTGCCTAGTTATTAGCTCATATGTGTTTTGGAAATCCAGCCTGTCCTAACGTTGAGTGACAGCGAGATTTCCTGAGTGGCAGAGACTAGTCTGTGGCAGCTGTGTGGCAGCCGTCAGAGAGGTTTCGATCAGTAGTCAGAACATTGACGACGAGTGTGTGGCAGTCTGAGGTAGGAGATAGACGCTGGCAGCTTGCCAAGCTGAGCGGCACCACATTGACTACCTGTCAACAGTTTATAAATACACTGAACAAAAATATAGACGCGACACTTTTGTTTTTTCCCCCATATATCATGAGCTGAACTCAAAGACCTAAGACGTTCTATGTACACAAAAGGCCTATTTCTCTCAAATATTGTTCACAAATCTGTCTAAATCTGTGTTAGTGAGCACTTCTCCTTTGCTGTGATAATCCATCCACCTTACAGGTGTGGCATATCAAGATGCTGATTAGACAGCATGATTATTGCACAGGTGTGCCTTAGGCTGGTCCCAATAAAAGGCCACTCTAAAATGTGCAGTTTCATCACAGAGCACAATGCCACAGATGTCGGAGATTTTGAGGGAGCAAAACTGACAACTCTTAAGCAGTGATTTAAAGTCACAACTGGTGGATTCAGTACACCATGGCTACTTCCGCAGGAATCACAAACAATTCAGTAGGCTGTGGAGCTGGCCAATGTGCTGAATCCACCTGTTATGGCTTTAAATCACTGTGTGGGAGTTGTCAGTTCCTGTGCTTTCGTTTTATTAAACTCATGAGTGTATGTAGACCAAAGCTGTTTCACTACACACATTTTATCAGGAGATATTGTACATTATACATTTAAAACTCAGGGGTGCCAATAATATTGACCAGAACTGTAGAGGTTGGCCTATAGGCTTACTGTCGTTCTCCATGAAGACCTCTGGTCGGTATGAAAAGCCACTCTCTGGTTCCAGTGCATTGACACCACAGCTTGCATGTTCTCCAGGTATCTGCAGATTTATCACTGTCTTCAGTCCACATCTATACACATGCATACAAATAATTAGGAAAATATATTTTTTATCTATACATGCTGTATTGTGCTGACCTACTCATTCAACCAAACCTGAAATTCATGACAGTGTTACCTTTTAAATTGGTCAATGATGTTGTACTTCTCTATGGAGAAAGTAGAGGGCCTGGCCATTGCCAGTAAGTCATCTGTGACCCTGAAAGGTAATACATTGTTCTGCATTAATGTTGTGGGTATAATCCACTTCCACTGAACATACAAGTTTCCAGAGTCTTCCTGATTCCTACCAGGATGAGTAGAGGCCTCTGATGGCCTGGTCGCCTTCGCTCCAGCACTCAGGGTTCTCATACTTGCAGTTCTGCCCTCCACAACCCAGAGAGCACTGTGTGGGACCGGGGATGACGTAGCGGATCACCTCCCCCACTAAAGTGTACCTAGACCGGGGGGTCCAGACTGGTGGGGGCAAAGGGGAAAGGAAGGGTATTATCAGCGATGTGGACTCCACCTGCTCTTTTTGGCCTTTAATGCATTTTGCACACTCTCACCCTGTCTTTGTATGTTTTGTACACTCCCTTTCCCACAGCCTTGGTCATTATGCCATCTAGTGTTGTTTCTGCACTGCCACTTTATTCCAATAAATCTACCTCTCTAGCTCAGACTATATTACCACTGACTGTATATTATACTCCCATGCCACTGTACTTACCAAAACTCTATGCTGACACTTGATTCACTACCTGTATGTACAAATTTTTCTGTACTTCTTTGGCATGTACTTCATGTGTAACTTTATGTCTTCTGCACTTATCTTGGCCAGGTTACCTTTTCAAATGAGAAACTGTTCTCAACCCGCTTATCTGGTTAAAAAAAGGTTAAATAAAAATGGGATTATTGGGTTATTGTTACAATGTCCCCGTTTGGTCTCAGCTGTTTACTCTCAGAGTAATTTGTGTTGTAGTCTACTTTAACAGACACTATTTTCCTTCATTAGGCCTGTGCTTGTATGTATGTATGTATGTATGTATGTATGTATGTATGTATGTATGTATGTATGTATGTATGTATGTATGTATGTATGTATGTATGTATGTATGTATGTATGTATGTATGTATGTATGTATGTATGTATGTATGTATGTATGTATGTATGTATGTATGCATCAGCCGCGGTCGGTGGATCTTAATTGGGGAGGACGGGCTCGTATTACGCTCGGAACCGGAGTGAATGGAATGGTGTGCAACGAACAAAACCAATTGTTTTTTTGATTTGCACACATTCCATTCACTCCGGTTCCGAGCGTAATACGAGCCCGTCCTCCCCAATTAAGATC
>JACXGM010010580.1:0-26069 GCA_016801145.1 Umbra pygmaea | reverse complement strand
CTAATGATGTGACTAACACTGGTAGAGTATTTAAGCCTGCCAGACCAACACACTAGTGTTTATGTGTGCACTAATGATGTGACTAACACTGGTAGAGTATTTAAGCCTGCCAGACCAACACACTAGTGTTTATGTGTGCACTAATGATGTGACTAACACTGGTAGAGTATTTAAGCCTGCCAGACCAACACACTAGTGTCGGTTATTGTTGTATCTTGTTCTGTCCTGTGTAGCTGTTCGTTATGTTTATTGTTTTCCTTCATAAACGATTCAGTAAAGTTTGAGATTCCAATTCTGAGCTTGTGTCCTGCCTTATACTTCTCCAGTACGTACACAGCATCGTCGCAGGGAGAACAGTTTTTTCTTTGGTGATCCGCTGATCTGGAGAGGAGGTAGGCCATCTTTAAAAGGGAGATTAGCTTAGGTTATGAATTAACTTTATGCATTGTTCAAACACAATTAGACCGGATATCAGAACGGATACTGCGATTCAATAAGAAAATGGACGCAACTGACAAATGCCTGACAAATGCACCCGTCCCTGCCGGTGCCAAGCATATCCACAAAATGACCATACTGAAAAATACAAAGAGTAAAGAAAAGTTCAGATAAATTGTATATAGTGTTTAGAATTAGTTGAGTTTCATTTTGCCAACTGATGAATGAGATAAACGCTGTTTACTTTCGCGTTGCCTTGGCGTTTGTCTCTGTTCCTCCTGCACCATCTATACAGATCGTTACAACAACAAAAAAGAGACAGCGAAGAAGGAGGCATGGCAGGACACCAGCATGATATGAGGCAGGAGCTTATTATGACAAGCTAGATAACATCACACTAGCTCTCCTAGATAGCATCCAGCCCTCCAGGGGATATACCCCGCACACGACGGACAGCGAAACAGGGGATTGTTGCCCTAGTTTCCCCAACAACTTCTTTCGGGAGGGCTATGATGGACAAGTGCAATTGGTCTGAGTAGAGGACAGCAATGAGGAAGAGGACCTCATCAGCTGGGAGATGGACTGAGATGGAGCAGAAAAGGAAGGTTAGGGGGACATGGGCAGAACCCCTATCCACCTGTGTGCCCTAGCCATCTAGAGTCCCCCTCACCGCCGGTCCCGCAACCCAGATGGTTCTCATTCTCAGCCTGGTCCACCACCAGCATAGCTCTCCCAGCCTCAACCATGGTGGACCTACGTCCCCTTCTCCTCGCCAGGATCACAGGTTCCGCCCCTCACACCCATGCCAACAGTTCTGACCTCCACATCAGTGTCTGTGGCTCTTCCTTCAACCCCTGTGCAAGTGGTTCCACCCTCCACGTCAGAGCCAATGGCACCACCCTTCACGCCAGGGCAAGTGGCTTCACCCCCGCATCAGTGTCAGTGACTCTACCCTCCATGGTGATACCAGAGGGCTGGTTGCCATGCCAACACCAGGGTTCCCGCCACTTCAGTGCTAGGGTGCTAGCTCGCCACTCTCAGATTAGAGACCCTGCTTGCCTTCCAGCCAGTACCGGAGGCCCTCAACCAGGGGACCAGGCTTCTGCACTGGAGACCAACAGGACTTCAACCCCTGCAGCAAAGACCACCGGGTCTCCGCCACCTGCCGCGGAGACCACCGGGGCTCCACCCCCACACCTCCACCAGGAGACATGGCCTCTGCACTGGAGACCGGGCTCTACCCCCTGTAGCCGAGACCACCGGGCCTCTGCACTTGGCGCCATGGCCAGCACCAGCAGCAATGCCGCCACAAACGAAGCCTGCTGATAAGCTCCTATTGCAGCTACCAGCTGCATGCCCCCTGAACCTTCATCGCCCTCACGGCTGGTAATGTCTAATGCTTGGATTGAACTTCAGCTCATATTGACCATGTCTACATGCCTAAATGCATTGACTATACAGCATATTATTCTGTCATTTAAATTCCACGCTTCTGCTTATCAATCATAATTTGTACAAACTGTAGGACTTCAATTGGATTTGGACCTTCATTGAAAACCGGTCCTCACGGAAGTGCAGCTATATCTGTGATCATTATGCCGACCTGTCAAATGAGCTGCTCCTTAACTGAATTGTCGTTTTGTTAACAACAACGGAGTAAAAAAGCAAGGCGAACCAAATTAGATGGGTAATTAAACTGGCTCCTCAAATAACAGACAGGTCTGCTCCAGACACTACTTTTCACTGATAAACGTTCTCACATCTCATGGCAAAGAAGAAAGTTTCCTTGGTGTTGCCAGATTTATTATTTGCTTCTTCCTTATCATCAACACATTTCTATGATGTAGGACTGATCAAGGTTTCTCTCTCCACAGCGATAATATGTGTAGATTCTCAATATCAGATGGCACAAGGTGAAATACTGTATTCATGTTTCTATTCAAGGTAGATTGTTATCGGTCTGAAGAATTTTATCAGTTAACATTTCACCAGTTACAGTTCTGTTAGATGAGATACTTTTTTTCTAAACTGTATATGTTGTAGACACAATCTAAGCCTCAACATTCTAATAGAATAATCATAGTACCATACCATGATGTACAGAAATAATGTACAGGCTCCATGTACAGTATGTTTATTTGTGTGTCCATGTTTTCATTGCCTTATCTCTTTGCTAATCTAAATTAAATAAGTAGACTTATCTACATTGATGCTCATTTAGCCAGATGGTATACTGGTTATAATCAAAGATGGACGAAACCTTGCTATTCATTCCTATTGAGAGAACGTCAATTAGAAGCACTTTTTCGGTGATAACCGAGCACTTCGCAGCCTCAAGCTGAGCGTGATGACGTAGATGTGACGTGAGCAATGTCTCTGAAAGTTGTAATTCTTATTTTAGCCATGACAAGAGAAATCTAAATGATGCAAAATGTTGCCTCTTGCAGAGAAAGGAGAGCGTGTGTAGGAGTTGTCCATGAGCATATGAGAAGGAGCAACTTTTGGTAAGTATTCTGATTAATTATTTTGTCAGCTTGACTGTATGCCTCCACGTCCCCCGATTGCCTGCAAGCTTCTCCTGGACTTTACAAAAATGTATCTACTGTGCAACAGTAAGTTACGCGGTTTTGACACAATAGTTAGCACATTTTCACAAAAACGGCTGCTACGGGCCATAATGTGAGATACAAGGTAATGGTAAATGGTAAATGGTAAATGGACTGCATTTATATAGCGCTTTTTCTGACCAACAATGGCCACCAAAGCGCTTTACATTGCCTCACACTCACCCATTCATTCACACATTCATACACCGACGGCGGTGTCAGCCATGCAAGGCGCCAGCCAGCTCATCGGGAGCAGCTGGGGTTAGGTGTCTTGCTCATGGACACCTCGACACTTGGTCAGGAGGACCCGGGGATTGAACCACCAACCTTCCGATTGCTGGACAACCTACTTGACCCACTGAGCCACTGCCGCCCCAAATGGAGCTTTTCATACATTGTCCTGTTTCTTTAGAAATTAACAATGGACAAATATATTATTTAAATGCTTTGGATGTAAATGTATTCACTATCAAAGTGACCCCTAAAATGAATGGAATGCTAATGTAAGGTGATAGCCAGGTAGCATCATAATCCACCCAGAGCTGCTTCACCTTCCAGATGTAAACATACCCCCTTGGTTATAATAGCAATCCGCCATTGAACAAGTGCACCTGCTCTTAAAGGGAATGTGAGATGACGCTCTGATTGGTTTATTGCACGTTACGCCCAAACCACACCTATGACCAATGTAGCTAATTCAGACCTACCCATTTTAGATTTGCGTTGGGTGCAAGAGTCGTGTATCCAGCCGGTAAAATGGCAACAGCGCCCAAGATCCACCCACAAAGTTACGTGTTTCACGTTTGATACTTACGTTTCAGATCGTTAAACTAGGGCCCTTTGTGTTTTTAATTTTCTTACTCCTAAAACCCTAGAAATGGATGTTCATGCATTTATTACATGTCGGCTAGACTACTGCAATTCTCTATATTGCGGTATATCAAGTCACCAAATCGCCCGTCTTCAGGTAGTCCAAAACACTGCGGCCAGACTCATCATCTGACCATATCACTCCGATTCTCAAATCGTTACACTAACTGCCAATTCAACAGAGAATAGGTTTTAAAATTTTACTCCTTGTTTTTAAATCTCTACATAACCTAGCCCCGGTCTATCTCTCTGAACGTGTCCATCCTTACACTCCACCCCGAAGCCTAAGATCTCTTGATCAGGCTTTGCTGGTAGTCCCTCGCGTTAGACTCAAGCGTAGAGGGGAGCGTAATTTTGTGGTAGCAGGCGCGCGTCTCTGGAACTCCATGCCCCTACAGATTAGAACGGCCCCTACCTTGTCTGTCTTTAAGTCTTTATTAAAAACCCACCTGTTCTCTTTAGCATACTAACCTTCATCTCTGGCTGATTTTACCTTTTGATTTTTAGCCTATGTTTTATACTGCTTCCATACTTGTGTTACTGTGTAGTGTGATATAGGTATTTTTTATTACTTTCTTTCTAGATGTATTACTTTTCTGTAAAGCACTTTGGTCAGCCTAGTGGCTGTTGTAAATGCGCTTTATAAATAAAATGACCTTGACCTTGACCTTGAACTTAATTGAACCATTTTTATGTACAATATACAGCATACTGTACAGTACAATACTGTTCAAATGTCTTAACCATAAGTTCATGTAATTCAATAAACCAAAGAGTGCTTTAAAGAAAATGTCCTAAATATAAAATTAATACTATAAAGAGCATTAGACAAGGATGAACAAAGAAACACAAAACTGTCACGTGAGTCCCTCACCTTTTAGTTTGTTTGCCCTCCGCCCGGTTATTTCCTTTTATAAAGTCTGAAACACAAGTGTCAAGGTTGATGTTGCATTATAATCTTAAAATTGTGATATTCTAGTTGTTAAGTCACTCAACTACAATGCAGTACATTGACATTTCAAAACTCTTGTTTGCTAGTATTTCCCAAAAACAGTGATGTTAATCATAGCTACAGTTTAAGTGTAACTGTAAATATATGTAAATATACATATGTACTATGTCTATGCATCTGCAATTTAACTCATTCATTAACTTTTATACATGTTTTTAAAGAACTTGACGAAAAGATTTTAAATAATACAATTTCATTAACAAATGCAGTGTGTTGACAAGACCTTGTTGGTAAATATGTAATGGGCAGACTGCCAGTCAGACTTAAAGCGAATAGCCTATATTCCCTGAGAGATTCTCTTTGCATCCAAATCCCAGTAATGTACAAACACAGGCTTGCTTGTCCTAGTCAGTGGATTATATTCACAAGGTTATACAGTCTGTTTGAAAGCGGATTGGATTCTCGATATGTAAGACCACGTTCTTTCTCTTTGCATCTTTGGTTTAACCTCATTGTTTCATTCATGGCCTGGCTTTCTAGATTAGTTAACTAAAGCATATTGCACCAAAAGTCACCACCCCCAGAGACTCAAAGAAGAGAATTCCGACAGGTTACTCTTTGTGTGCTACTTTTGGGTGCATATGCACTTGTTTAGCTCTAAAATGGCCTTTTGCTTAAATGACAAGAAATACAATGATTTCATGCATACAACACACAAGTTATTAACAGTCTATATAACTTCAACAATTATATTATTTATATTAACAGAACTGTAGATTTACCAAATTAGTGTCTTCTCTTTTCTTTATTTTCATAATTTTTGCATAAAAGGCCAACACGTTCTTGTAATAAAATATAAAAACTAACAGAAAATCCAAAGAAAGAGGTACACAGTCTTGTACCTTTGACTTTTTTTGGATTTTCTGTTATATCTTTCACTCAAAATTATATGTTGTATGCTTATGAGTCAATTTGTAGCTGGTTTGCCTAAGGCATGGTCTAAAACTCTTTATATACAGATTTTTCCTGACGTTGATGGGAGAAATTAATGCAAAATTTACTTCCGGAACCTAAGCTCTCTCGGAGGAGGGGCAGGACTGTTGAGATCTATTAGTTGACTTGAACCCGGCAGCAAGTAACTGGTTCTCAATATCCAACCGTAGTGTGTACCAAATCATCTGCTCAGTAGTGGTAACATTAAATAGTGGTAACATATAAGTGAAATGTGTACAGTTAGTTTAGGTTAAGCACATTTAGCAGACTTGTAACTACCATAATATAACTAAGTAAAAATTGTTGTTACACAGCAATAAGTTTATTGACCATTACTTTGGCATAGTGTTATGTCATGCTAGGTTTGGTCAGTCTCTAAGAGTTGTAAAAGCACTTATCAAGTAAATGACAGTTCTCCACCCAGGGGGCAGTGGCCATCTTGATAATATAAAAGAACATAGGTCTGTGATAAGAGATGAGATGAAAACCCTGGTTTGAAGACGATAAAACAGCCCACGCTTTTCATATTGAAGCGTCTGCGTCGGAGCAGTCTTCTCCCCCACAACAGCAGCTGTTCCTAAGACTGTGATGACAAACACCATCTGATAGATCAAACAAACTTCTGACAAGACAGCCAAAGATGAGACGCGTTCAAAGACAAATAAGGGGGAAAAATTCAGTTGTGATCTAACGTAAATATTCAGAGTCACTGATTGATGGTTGTTTGTCGCCTGGATACTGCATGTATTTAGTCAGACACCAATGAGCATTACACCATTCTGCCATTTTGCTTACTCTCTCTCCCCAATCCCTATCTTTAGTTCTGGGATACAGTCTTGTAAAATTCCCTGGTACATCAGTGCTCCTCAACGTTAAAGCCGGCAGTGTGCTAAGTGGACAAGAACCAACTCACCAACACCCTAACAGAGAGGACGAGTCATGTCCCTAAAAGCATGTTTGATGAATTTCCAAGCTTTTCGGTACATTTAGGCTCAATATGTGACCACTTTTCCTGTTCAGCGAATCATTGTATCACTGCCACATAGGTCATTGCATTCCTCTGTGCTCTTGAGTTTATGAATTGGATAACTCTAGATTGTCCTTTGGATCCCATTTTTTCTTACTCTGAATGACACATCAGAGTAAGAAACCAGGCCTCAATTCAGTCATAGCCACCTAATAATCACCCACATTCCTAATTGGCATATATAACTGCTCACCTCTCCACCTGATAGCTGATGTGTGGTGAATTTGTATGGTGGTGGGTGTGTGTGTTGACTGTGTTTGACTGTGTATGGAAGTGGGCGTGTGCGTGTGCATTGACTGTGTGTGACTGTGTATGAAGTGGGTGTGCGCATTGACTGTGTGTGACTGTGTACGAAGTGGGTGTGTGCGTTTACTGTGTGTGACTGTGTATGGAAGTGGGTGTGTGCGTTTACTGTGTTTGACTGTGTATGGAAGTGGGTGTGTGCGTTTACTGTGTTTGACTGTGTATGGAAGTGGGTGCTACACATTGGTGGTGAATGAGGTGGGCTTCCCCATTACCATGTAAAGCACATTGGGTCATTGAAAAGGCGCTCGATAAATACAATTCAGTAGTTATTATCATTATTAGTAATTACATCTCTTTGGATTCAGCAATGAGGTAAAGCCAGTAACTCGTCAAGAGTGATGGGAGGATCCTGTGAGTGTGTGTCTGTCTATGTCAATCCTCTCTCTAACTCCAAGAGTGGATTTTCCAATTTGCCCCAGAGTTTAATAACACTCAATTTCAATTAGCACTGGCCTAATGAATGTTGACTTCAAATCTACTTGTAAATCCAAGGTGCAGATGTACAAATGAGTTTGAACATACACAAGTAATGCACACACACACGCACACAAAATAAATGTTCTAAATCTTGTTAAAATTTGTGACACCTCTGCCCTGTAGATGCTCACCCACATCTCAAAAAGTTAGCAGAGTGGGTGGGATACTAGCAGGTTTGATTGAAAAACCAAAGGCCCAAAAAGACCCACAGAGTTCTGAACAAAATTTTGACCCTGAAATCTGTGACCGCTGAAACTCCAAGCTTTACTGTGCAGAGGCGGTTTCGCACTTGTAAATCTAGTGCTTGGGTTTGACTTTTCTTTAGTGACTTGGCTCCACTCCAGTCAGTTTATGACTCTAACTAAACTCTATTTGTGATTCAACAGATTTAATACTGTATGCCAAATCATCAGTATTAAAACAATAAATGACCTGAAATATTTCAGTTGGTGTGAAATGAATCTAAAATATATGAAAGTTTAATTTTTATCATTACAATATGGAAAATAATTAACTTTATCACAATATGCTAATTTCTTGAGAAGGACCTGTATGTACCTGTCCTAACCACACCTATCGGGAGGCTGTCTATGCAACCATTAAACTTACGGACATCTACCTCCTGCGTTGTCTTCCTCTCTTCAACTCCACACACCACACTGATCGTGACAGCATTAAACTGAGATATTATCACTATTTTACATACAGTACACTGTCCCATAATATAAAAGTGGAAGTTTGGTTTTGAAAATGCTACAAACAAATTAAACATGAAAAGCTTGATTGTTTTGTCTATTTTTGTTTTAAAAATAATAATAGCGCTTATTCCAATTCATTAAATAATTGTTGTAAATTGATTTTAAAGCAAGTGAATTGTAATCAAATCAACTTTTATTGTGTGTTTAAGAAACTATTAAAAAGTTTTATAACAATTGTAAAAGATATGCAGTGCCTTGCGAAAGTATTCGGCCCCCTTGAACATTTGGAACTTTTGCCACATTTCAGGCTTCAAACATAAAGATATAAAGCTGTAATTTTTTGTGAAGAAGCAACAACAAGTGGGACACAATCATGAATGGAACAAAATTTATTGGATATTTCAAACTTTTTTAACAAATAAAAATCAGACAAATTGGACGAGCAAAATTATTTAGCCCCTTTACTTTCAGTGCAGCAAACTCTCTCCAGAAGTTCAGTGAGGATCTCTGAATGATCCAATGTTGACCTAAATGACTAATGATGATAAATAGAATCCACCTGTGTGTAATCAAGTCTCCGTATAAATGCACCTGCTGTGATAGTCTCAGAGGTCCGCTGAAAGCACAGAGAGCATCATGAAGAACAAGGAACACACCAGGCAGGTCCGAGATACTGTTGTGGAGAAGTTCAAAGGAAGATTTGGATACAGAAAGATTTCCCAAGCTTTAAACATCCCAAGGAGCACTGTACAAGCGATAATATTGAAATGGAAGGAGTATCAGACCACTGCAAATCTACCAAGAACCGGCCGTCCCTCTAAACTTTCAGCTCATACAAGGAGAAGACTGATCGGAGATGCAGCCAAGAGGCCCATGATCACTCTGGATGAACTGCAGAGATCTACAGCTGAGGTGGGCGAGTCTGTCCATAGATCAACAATCAGCCGTATACTGCACAAATCTGATTACTTCATAGAAAGTATAATAGACCATGATGAGTCTATTACTAGTAGTGCATGGCAATGCAAAAATACTCCATTCCAATGTTGTGGAAAAGCAGAAGTTAGGAGAAGAATAAAAAGATTTCAAAGGCTTTAACTACCCCTCTAAGTACCATTCAAAGAATTATTAAGAAGTGGAAATCATATGGCACCACCAACACCTTGCCTTGATCGGGCCGTCCCTTCAAACTGGATGACTGAGCCAGGAGGACATTGATCAGGGAAGCTACCAAGATGCCAATGGAAACTTTGGAGGACTTATAAGTCCTTATGGCTGAGATTGTTAAGTCTGTGCATGTGACAACAATCGCACAAGCTTTACACGAAGCTGGCCTGTATGGCATTGCGGCAAGAAAGAAGCCTCTTCTGAAAAAGGGCAACACAAAGTCTCGTTTCTGTGTTGCAAAAAAACACTTGGAAGATTCTAATTCCATGTGGCAAAAGGATTTATGGTCAGATGAAACCAGATGAACTTTTTTGACTGAACTACAGGCGTTATGTTTGGCCAAATACAGCACACAAACAAAAACACACCATACCTACTGTGAAGCATGGTGGTGGCAACATGGAGGTGTTTCTCTTCAATGGGGACTGGGCAATTGGTCAGGATTGAATGGAAAATGGATGCTGCCAAGTACACCCAAATTCTTGAGGAAAACCTGCATCCCTGCTAGACAGCTGAAGATGGGCAGGTGGTTCACCCTGCAGCACGACAACGACCCTAAACGCACTGCCAAAAAAACTATGCAGTAGCTTAATGATAGGAAAGTGAATGTCCTTGTGTGGCCAAGTCAGAGCAATGACCTAAATACAATTGAAAATCTGTGGCTGGACTTGAAGACAGCAGTCAATCACAGAATTTGACTGAACTCAATTCTGCAAGGAAGAATGGGCAAATATTCCCCAATAGGTGTGCAAAGCTAATAGAGACATATTCAAACAGATTGATGGATGTAATTAAAGTAAATGGTGGCTCGACCTTGGGAGATGTGCTTCAAAATACCATGTTGTTTATAAAGTTAAGTGAGATGAATTAATATTGGGCTCCTTAGTGGTGGCTACCTAATTTGTAGAACATATGTCTCCTGGTTGCCTTGTTAATTGACTGCATCCTGTGTTTACTGAATTTAAGATTTAAATGTTGAATTTTTTAAGGGTGGGAAACTTCCTTTTTGAGACATTGCTATTGGAATTTATTATGCCTCGTGGCTCTGGGATTATTATATATTAAAACATAATTATTTTTGGGGGGCCTAAAGTAATAGCTTGCATTATCTATCTGAGACATTAATGGTAATAGTGGCAAATATTGAATCCCTTGGGTGAAGACAATGGAAGCTCTTCCAGATTAATTCTCTTTGATGGCCTGTCATGGTTTAATGTAATGAGAGTGTATTGATCGTTGCCTCTGTGCTGGATTTGTATGTGCTCTTCGATCCGCTAAACCATCCTTTAGTCCTGTAATAATTCTATATGCCGGGACTTTTTTTCTGATTATAAACCACACCAGTATGTTTATCAGTGTATTGATTACCTTCTGTTCTTTTGATCATGTCCATATTTTATCATGTCTATCTTTTCATGCAGCAAAAACAATCAATTGAATATGGCTTTAATCAACTACCACTGACTCTGGCCACAGAGAATTCAATTTACATTCACCATGAAAACTGTCCTTCAGCCAGGAATTTACTCAGCCTTCCAAACTGTCCCTGGACAGGTCCTGGCATTGAATACATTAACAAAGTAATTTGATATTGGGCAGTAATTTTCTTGTCAAGTTTATGAAGTGAAGTAATATGCGTTCATGTGCACTGCTGATTTTGTTTGATTTGGGCAAAGTTGTATGCCCCTAAAATGCAAACTGTAGATTTAAAGATCAGAAAGTAAAATAAATATAACCTTGACATAATTTTAAAATAGACATACACGTTTTTCACAGAAGAATTTATTCAGATTTGACTCATAAATTAGTTTTCTCTCAACCCATCTAAGAAAGAGGAGGAAAACTACATAAAACACAGGCTAATAACAGACGAATAACATAAGATTTAAACCTACCCTGTACGCCCATTTATGAGGAACCGTGTACCAAAACACTTCAGAAATGATATTCTTCAGGTTATCTCACCAATTTGAAGCCAATTTGACGTGGCTGCTGCTTCACTACCTCAGTCATTATATCTGCATCAGGCCGGGAGTATCGGGGGACTGGCATCGTATCTGCAACTGCTGGGTTGAAAAGGACCGACTGTTTGGACGATGGCACTTCTCTCCTGTACGTCTCACATCTCTATCAGCCTGGCCCCAGATGAGAAGTCATTTACCAACCACTTTACTATCTCCACACTGGCTGCCAGTCACGATGAGTGACAAGGCAAGCTCAATTGTCGGCCATTTTCGGTTATGAGAATACATTGAACTTGTATTTGTTTAAATGAAAGCTTGGTTATAACCCGAGGAATGTGAACAACATTGATTTTAACGTCTTTCCAAGTGAACGTATTTACAACAAAAGAAGGTATTCCACGCAGCTGTGATATAAATGTACAGAACTAAATCAGCTTCTCTCTTCGTGTTTCTCTCTGTTGGTCTATATTTTGAAACTCTACCACACACCTCTGTATCTTTTAGGAGGATGGGGTAAAGATTCATTTGTGGGGAGCAGTGGAGTGCACTAACAGGCCAATGGTTGTGGCTCTGGAGGCCAGTTGTAATGAAGTGGTGTTTTAAAGGGAACATCATCCTTCAATGAAGCTTTACTCTCAGAGCCCGATCCCACTCTACTGGAGGGTCACAACCCACTGGGAAATAGCAAGACCGAGAGGGGAAATGTAGCACAGATGGACAAAGATCAGTAATGAGAGGTCAAGGAGTGGAGAAGATAGTGTGGGGAGGTGGGTGTGCCGGAGGAACAAGTTGGGAAGACGAGGGAGTTGGAGGGTTAGGGTGGGGGAAAGGGTTCTGAGGAGAGGCCCCAAAAGCAGACCGGACAACGTAAGTATAGATTGTGTTTTATTGGTTGTGGTAAATGAAGAGAGATGGTTGGAATATATTGAAGAAATGTGTCTCCAGGTAGATGGCAGATGGAGAGTGGTCGGTGGTGATGGTAGATGGTCTGGTGCACAGGTGCAGGAGATGAAGGTGAGTAGATCCAGGAAAGTGAGTGGTGGCGGGCAGGTGTTCCTTGACGGATGCAAAACGGAATTACTGACCAGGCAAAAGAGTTGCTGAAAAAAACAAAAGCTGACGGATAACAGGCAAGAATTCTGAGGCTTGATTCGCAGGTAGCTCATACTAGTGTGACTTAACGATCCAGCGGTGAGTGGATGTCAGGTATTTCCTTAAATATCAGTGACTGGTGATTGGGAACAGGTGAGGTGAATTAGCTGGCAGGTAGAGGAATGGGTGGCCCCTCCCACTCAGCCGGCCCAAGCCTTTTGGGGGCCCTAAGCAGAATTTGATTTGGGGGCCCCCTCCAACCATGCGGAGTCACCTGTGCACTCAGTTGGGGGCCCCCTGGTGGCCAGGGAGCCCCAAGCAGCCGCTTAGTTTGCTTATGCCTGGGGCCGGAACTGCTCCCACTCCTCCTAGAACAGGCAACACCGAACAAAACAAGATGGACAACAAAGAAGCAGGGCTCAGGGGGCAGGGTTCGTGACACAGCGAGGGTTTTGAAAAAGTGATGTTGGGGCAGATAGATAGGTGAGTATGGCTCCAATTCAGTTCCTATTTTCTTCTCTTTGGATTTGGCTCAGTTGTGTAGTGGTCAATAAAAAGGTGGCTAAACTATCATCTCCTCACGGCGATCATAAACATTTTGAAAATGAACAATCATCAATATCAACCAGACCATATTACATTTTTAAACTATAATTTCATTGATTTTAATACAGGTATATTAATAGGGCCTAGTGTAAATTTTCTACAAATTTTCCACATTAGTTAATTCATCCCAAAAGTGTTATTTGGACTGGACACCAATATCACCAAAAATACCATTTGAAAATGTTCATATTGAAATGTGTCATCTTTTTATGTTTATCTCACCAGTGTGGATATACAGTAAATTATGCGATAATAAACAGATCATGCATGTACACGATTATCAAATGTAGGCAATACTAACCAATAATAACCAACATGTTAATGTGCTGTTATCCTAAACTAGCAGACTTGTTTCAATCAGTTCATCTTCAATCAATATAGCACTAGCTTGCAATGATATACTCCAGGCAGGTCTGTTAACAAAATGTTTTATTGAAGAACAATAGTGAAGATTTTAATAAGCAGGCAGAAAGGCGAATACTGGCAGGTTTCAGGGCAGACTTGAAAAAGGCCTCAGGTAAATCCTCATACAGGCGTAGGTCCAGGTACCAGGAGAGGTTTTCATACAGGCATTGGTCCAGGCACCAGGGCTGGTTCTCAAACAGGCGGGGGTCAAAGCACAGGACAGTTAATCATACAGGCTAGGGTAGCAACACGGGCTGGTAGTCAGACAGGCAGAGATCAGATTAGACAGGCAATAACCAGGGCAGAAGTACAAAAGGATAATCCGGAATGCAAAATCTCTCAAAGGCAATAACAGGTTCAGATCAAGAATACAGAATAAAGCTTTAAAGTGGTCAGCATGCAGAAATGTACTTACAATACCACACACCGAACAAGACACGCAGACAGGACTAAATACAAATGGATCACAAGACACAGGTGAACAGAATACAGGTGATTAGGAACAAGGTTTAAGTTATGCCTACATGTGATATAGGAAGTGGGGAAGTGTTGGTGTCTGTGGAAACTGGGCTAAGGGGTATGTTCCTATAGATTTAGGATGTCAGGAATTTCCACTGTTCAGGCAGCAGGAAACATAGGACATTAACCAGGGAAAAACACCGGAAATAAAACAAGACATACCTCAAAGGACGAACAGTACACAACACAGGACACAGGGACATCGTCACATAGCTACTCTGTGTAAATCAAGGTTTTAAATTATCTTTCTGCAATGGTTTAGCCAATGATATGAAGCCATATAATATGGCTATATATATTATTATATACGTTTATTATTATGTATTATACATTATCAACAAAATACATTATTTGCTCAACCTGAGGGTTATGTTATGCAAATCAGACCAGTTTTTCGTGAAAGAATGTGTAATATTTTTCTTGGTCTTTCAGATTTGACGTGAACAGTTACATTTAACATTTCTTGACAATGGTTCTGGCAGTTAAAAAGTGTTTTTGAAAGTGCTGAGAGATTTTTTAAAGCCTTCTACTCTTTGGTGAAAGTCAATTATATTCATTTTCAAGTCCTCAAACGTTTCCTTAGATGAGAGAGCATGGTTGTTGAAACCAGGCAGAACAACATCAGACTAATAGATTAAAAGTATGGAGTTCTTCTGAGGTTTCTGAGTATTAGTGAAATACCTGACTAAATGAAGCTGTAAACACAGAGCCAAGCGGATCTATACGCTTACTATACAAATTGCGGAGGGCCCCACAAACTACAGAGCGGCCCCGTCTCGCCCTCATGTCAAAGTCAACTCTATTTATTGACTCTAACCTTTTGGTCATTCAGTAAAAATAATGAATGTTTCGAGTCATTTAGTTAATTTGAGTGACAACTCTAAAGTCAGTAAAAAGAGTAGTTCAAAATTAACTCATATTTTGCGAACTGCACATCATTGTATCTGTCGCTCCCCGTCCTTAATTTACTGTGGGTTTCTCCCCATCTATATATAGACGAACTCTCTCTCTCGATTTGACGGCCGGGACAGAGTGCTGTTTTGCGGATGCAACTGCCAGTCCATTTCAGCCTACTTTTACTTGTTTTAATACTTTCAGGACTGGAACTGGCCGACCGGCCGTCGACCCGATCCTCCCGATGGCCAGTCCGTCCCTATTGATTATCTAGTCTCTCAGTCTAAACTAAAAGTTACAGCTTTGGACTAATGCAAGATGGAAAGCAATGGATTGGCTGTTTATTATTGATATAAATTTTGAATTTAAAATGTTGAACACCAGCGAATACTGAGCAATATGGTTGCACATCCCTTAAAAAATATTTAACATCAAGAACTCAGCCAAGCCCTAGTATAAATATTATTTTATATTAGAAAAATTATAAAAGGAAATCTGCGTGAGCCATTATTAATGGGCCGGATGCACCTCATAAAATGAATAATAGTATTGTTATCTATAATTTACAAGTGCCATGCTTATGTTTGTCAGTAGAGGAGATGTTGAATCATCAGCCTGTACTAATACAGACCCAGTAGCGGGTTTCAGCAAATACATACACAGACCCAGTACAGCTGGCTTTAGCAAGTTCTACAGAACCTGGTGAAGTACATGTAGCTTCAGCCAGAACTAGCACAACCAGAGATGTACAGCCAGGTGTACAGCCAGCATGCTGAAAGTGCTCAGGTTGTAGGGGGAACCAAGGTTATTCACACAGCATTATAGGTTTTATTTGACTATTTTGAGACAAATACCTTAGGTGCAGCTATAGCCTATAGGGGTGTGTATACATTGTATAGCCTACGCTAATCACACATCTGTATAGGATTGATTTTACTATTTGAAGACATATAGTAGCTTTAGCCGTAGCCTTTAGATTTATGTTTACATACTTATCTTAAGATTTTATAGAAAATATTTTGTTAAACAAATAATGTTTGTTAATACCTCATTCTATTCATTATATTTTTACTTATTTTTAGACCTAGAGATGGAGCAAACAGTTTTAAAAGAGGGATGATTGTAGTGGGAGCACTGGGGTGTCAGGTGTGACTTTGTGGCAATGGCAAATGGTTTACATGGTTAATGAGTCAGCTAGGAGGGCCCCCTAGCAGAATTTTGCTTTAGGCCCCAAGAAGGTCAGGACCGGCTCTGCCTACATAGTCAGTACATTTTTCTGGTCCTTATTAATCACTTTTCCCAAGAAATCAAGACAAAACTTTGGTATGTGTCTTGTTGACTGTTGTTGGTTTATATGGTTTATAAACATAAAAAACAATCGAATTCTACATGATTACTTTGCATGTTGTACTTTTCCTGTAATTGCAGACAAATAAAGTTGTCATTCAAATCTCTTCTGTCTTGTTACAACTTCAACTTGAAGCAATAAGTGTGATTTTTAAGTTTACAAAACAAGTTGTATCTTTTAATGACTGCGCAAACAGAGGGAAACCAATCTGTTGTCTGGATAGGCTACAACATGTGACTGCCTCTCAGTGCAGAGTATTCTGAGGCTTGTTTGTTTGTGTGCGCATGTGTGTGTGTACACTATTAGTGTGTCTTTGTAATGTTGGCTAACATTGCTAGGCCTTACAAGAAGAATACCTCTCAATATGTGTGTGAAACTGCTTTTATCAATGAGAGGCATCTCTAACATCTTCTCTGACACAGAAAACCCTCCTAGATGGGAACTGGGAATGGGCATAATTAGAATTAATGTGGGCCATGGAATAGGGAAATGATGCATCACTACCCAGATCAGCTATTTTTATGTATCGCTTATCTGGTTGTTTTACAGGTCAGGGCTGGTTTGCTATTGTTAGTAATCACATTGAAAAAGAAAAATGGTACAAGAGGACAGATCGAGATGAGGGTATGCTTATGAGAATGAAAGAATATAAATTGTATGAACGTGATATCTCTGATGAGCTACCGAATGGTACATTGTGATGAATGCACATTACACCTGTGTCGCATGGGGTTCCACATGGTCACCACGTAATAACATGGGCCAGAGGGCCTCGCATGTGGAGGTGTAAATTGGCTTAGCACAGTCTGGGGTTGGTGGACTAGGTGCCAGACATGGTTGCCTTTGTTGTAAGCCAGACACCTGCGAGCTAAATCACGATTGCCCGGCTGGTGAGTGTGTTTATGTGTGGGTGGGTACATCTTGGTTGAAAGCATTGTGATGAGAGGCAGAACATTTTGCAAGAAGTGCTAAAATAATAATTATTTTAATAATTAATGTAAATAAATTAATATTCAAAAAGGATTGCTGGAACTGAAATAACAATTGAGCAGCAATTACACTGTAAAAATGTCAGTGTTAAATTAACACTCTCAGTGTTTATATAGGTCCAGTGGACCTATATACACACTGAAGAGTGTTAATTTAACACTTAGGGTGTTGATTTAACATATATGTTTTTACTGTGTATGCCTACTTACAGTATATGGGCACAGAAAAGAAAAACGATTACAAATATGAACCTGCATCTCCGTTCTCATAGCAACATCACCCACAAAACACCCAAATACAGATGACTGCTCATATCACACCCTACATCAGTGGCTGTTTTGGTGACACTGGCAGAATGAGTCCTTCATGAGAATGATGCGACGTCGAATTGAATATGACTGCATTCAGGTACACGGAAATGAGCTGCGTCCTTTTCTTTTCGCCATGCTGATTACTTCACTGTGGCCAAGCGGAGATGAATGTAATCTGTATGGAAATGTAGCGTGCGTGCCACTCAACTTAAAGGCTGTGGGTACTGGGTAGGAACAAGCGGCGGGGAACGTAAGTCAACTGAGAAGGTGTTGGATTCATGATCAGCAGTGGCGCTGGCTGCCGCATTGGTTTCGTTAGCTGTGCCAAGAGAGTGAAGAGTAGCCTGAAACAAAGACCCACTGTGGAAGGCAAGGAGACATGGAAGTTCACTATTAACCCCAACAAAGAACTATGTTAATTAATAAATACTAGGTACAGTACCGGAATGAATGGTTGGAATCCATGGATGTTAAACATTAACACGTTTGAATTATTCATCATTATAAAATCAGGGGCCCTGTCCCTCTCTGAATACAGCCTAGAGTCAACACAAAGTATTAGCATTTGAATATGCATGTTCATATGTAAATCTGTCTGCATACATACCCCCTGAGTGTTCCAAACTTTGATACAATTATTAACAGGGCGATTATAAATGTATGAGCTTTTGTAAACAGCGGACAACTCCCTTGTTGCAGCAGACTCATTGAACTAAGGAAAATAGCAAAACCAACAGTGATTTTAGTTCAAACAATGGAGATTGAAACAGTCCAGAGTGTATCTTTCAAATGTCTAGGTGCTCCTCCCAGACATTTGCAGGACAATGAAATATGTTAAATTCCTTTGTACTATGTCACAGCATGGATTGGCAGGAATGTCGAGATAGAGCAATGAATATAGGCATGTTTTCTGTTGTGGAAATAAGACAAGAGGGTTTTTACACTACGAAAGATTCCGATATTTTTCAGCAACTTTTTTTTCATAAAATAAAATGGAAAAGTGAACCAACGCCAGCTGGACTGAGGTCAAACGAGTACGTTAAATAAACCTGTTTAGTATTTAGAATGTCTGTGAAAATAAATTGTAGCTATTTTTAGAGCGCGATTTTAGCACCTATTTTTACTTCATAAATACCATAAATAGCATATAAAGTATTTTATAAATAGCAATTAATCATTTTATAATGACTTTTTTCATACTTTGAAACGAATTTTGGAACTAGTCTACTGAATCTGCCTCCTTAGAAGAGGGGAGAAAAATATATTTTACCGTGATCCTTGTCATTGCATACTGTGTGATGATTGAGATGTAAAATAATCAGAGATCTGTAGCTACCAACTGAGCTAGCAAGGATATATATCTCCCGACAGATCGAGGCATCAGTAGTATTTGCTAGCGTACATCCTGGGATGCCTTCTTATTATCGTTGTCTACACAACACAGCCTAATTAAATAGAGTACTGACTTTTTTCCAACACATAGGTACAGCTTCTAATTTATATCCACCTCCAGTACATGTTCGCTTTGTTTTCGATTTTTCATGATTCACTAAGAATTTGTATCGGTCAAGGTACAGTAACTAAATAGCTAGCTAAATATCTAGCTGGCTAGCTAGCTAGCATGGATCTTTTGTGTTTGTGCATATTATGTGAATATTGCGACTTCATTTTTAAATGTACCTGTGACAGATTATTGTTCATTCTGTACCTACTGAAGCAAGATATGGCATATAGCTCCCGGATGATTTTGTGACATGTTTATGTAAAAACTAGGCAAATAACTTTTTGAACAGATTTCCTATTCTTATTCCTGCCTCACTGTTATAAAAAGGCTGCATTTTCCAGACAATATGAATGAGCCCATTTCCCGCTTGTTTCTCACAGCTACAATGCATACTGTAGCATTTAATCATCTGTAGCTCTTACGATCAAATTCACACGGTGGTTTCATCAAGGCTATAGTTACCCAATCACAACCTCACTCTAATACTAATTCACAGGTAGGTGTTTAATTTTCAAAAGCAGTGGATTCCAATCTAAATTATAATCTACACCCCATCAAGAGGAAAAAATATGACTACCCAATTTTCCTTGTCTCATGTTATATATAGATCTTTCCTTAATGTATGATAACAGGTTTATTTTGTAGATTAAGCGGCTGAGTCAGCAGGCAGCTCCACCAATGCAGCTTGATATTTTGATATTTGATTCCCGTAATTAAACCACATTCTAATAACTTCACAATGACACTATAAGGCTCTAGGCCGATGTATATGAATTAGAAGGGTATGTTCTGCTGAGTAAATTTAGGTCTGACTTGAAAAAAGAACTGGTTAACCTGGGAGATTTCAGGAGATTCCAGCATTAGACGATTACTGTTTTGTTCAATACGTATGTTTTTGTTAATTCTACCAGAGTATGCGCAACCATGTGCTCAAATGAAAATTGACAGACCGCTGGCTACGTAAAATAGCCAGCATCAATTTTAGAAAACAATGTCATATGTTGTCAAATACTAGAATATAGAAGCATGTTTAAGTTATACAACTTTTCCTAAACATTGATAATGTCAGCCAGCCAGTAGCACCCTTGTTGAAAGCAAAATTAACTGTGAGGTAAACTTAACACATTACGGGCCATTAGTAAAGTTTCTACTGCTGTTAGAATATTAGCCAATGTGACATAGAACGTTGAACGTTTGGAACGCGGAGTTGGTGCCACTGCGCAGAGTTGTTGCCTGTCTAGAATTGATAGGAGCAGGCAGGGGGAATGACCTAAAATAAGGTCTGTTTTTTCGCGATTACTGTACAGCAAGCAGCTTGGATATAAGGTAATATTATGAAACTGCAGTCCGTGATGTTTGCAATGAACTAAATTTAATCCCATTAATGTGTTGTTAAAAATATCATTTGTCCAGCCTACTGACAGTCAATCTCAGCCTAGTCCTATTTCTTAAATACATTTAGGCATTTGTGCTGGAGTTGGACAACCCTTTACAATTTCAAAAATTCTTGAAACATCCTCCTGGAAAAAACTGCTGTTTTAGTAAATTTGCCCCCAAATCTATTTCTTTTCCTCCATCTGCCATTCTGCTAAAAGTCCAAATCTAACCAACAAATCTAAAGTACTACAGCTAAACATCCGAAGACAGTGCTAGGTCAGGTGTCAGCTAGTTCTTGGTCAGTTAGCTAACTGACCCTCCTATCAGCACTGTTAAAAATCTGATTGGTTAATAAATTTGACAATCATCAACATGGTCCCATTTGCTTTCAACAGCAGAGAGGATTCACTCGAAATTCTGAAGGCCTCCAGTTTAACCGGAGACAGTACAGGTTAAATATCTGATTCGATAAAAGCTTTAATTAATATGAGCTGCATAAGAAGCTGCTCAACTGAGGGAGCGAGTAGCAATTAAATTACTTTAATAGACTGATGGGAATGCATGTGGTAAAATACATAAAGTGTTAATGGAAACATATTAAATTAAATAAAATAGAATTTTCTGATTCTGATTTTCTTTAGGCCTGCAGAGAAGGCCTTGCGGGCCCTGACGTCCCACCACTGCATGGACCTAATCACATTGATAGTCTTTCACAGAGTCTAACAGTGGCAGAGGTGATCAGTGAGATCACTGGCTTCATTTAGTGTTTTTGTTTCTCACTGACAATACCATTATTAGGTTATTACCATCACATCATCCAATAGATCGTCTAGTCTCTGTCGCAACTATCCACAGCTGGTAATTATTCCCTCATTAGTACATGTACAGTATATCTCCCTCTGGTTTGTGTTCACATTGTTGGTCGTTGTTTTATGTAATGTGTGATTTGTGCAAAAGATTGAGTGTTTTCTTATATGTTTAGAATCTTGCATGTCAGATTTGTTTTCTAAGTGTTTTACCGTTTCATTAAATCCATTATACCCAACCTTCGCAAGTCTCTCTCACCTAGTCCACAGAACATCCAATAATACACAATCATATTGATGCATTTACACAGTAACAGATACTTGGGAAAAGACAGGCTCATTATTATTAAAATGAAAATATCCAATGATCGAGATTCATAGAGAATGGATCTTTTTTGTATCTAATTAAAGTGTTTGTCACCAATCAGCTTTCACCAACAGATTGCATGGTGTCTTCTTTCTGAATCCAGCCATGCGGCAATCAGGAGATTTATCAAAACAGCCGAACAACATTAGCCAGCATATTTGTCACATTGGGGAATACTGTAGTTGGACTGATAGATGCCTCTTACTAGAAACTTGTGGTTTATGTGATTCATAAACCAAAGAGCTTTATCACCCATTTTAAAGAGATGGAAATGGCAGACAAAGAAAAGGGCATTTTATTTCAGAGCTGTACTCTATGTAAACGGTATGAGGTACAGTAAGGGACATACAATAATGAGATGGTTAATTACATTAGAAAGATTTCTAAAGTCAGTTTACACTTACATAAATTAGCGCTCTATTAGTGGCAATATACCGGTAATGTATTGGCAGATGATTCAATGTTTGTCAAAAACTACAGGTGATAAAATGTTTAGCATACACTTTTAACTGATTAGATGTTTCTTTTCATTTCTAAATATTTTTATTTATAGTGCAGAATATGTTATTTGCTGAATATATGTTTTTGGTACATATTTGCAGCTGATAAAATATTCTTAAAGCTGATAAAATGGTGGAATAATGTATAATTGCCGCTAATCAATTCATGACCGCAGACAGTTAAATTTTAGGATGCAACCCTAAATGCTAACCCATCCAGGCTGATCCCATCACGAGCAATACCCTGCAGACTATCCTTGTGATGGCCTCAAGACGTTGTATTATTCCATGTTGCTGCTCCTTTTAATTATCAAGCTCAACACAAAATATCCCCTAATTACAACACAGGATGCCATTTGTCTCTAATGTGCTCGTTAGAAGAGACATTGAGATTGAAAAAAAGCAGAACAAAACAAATTACTTGTGTCTCTAGTTGAGATAAGCTGTGTTATTGAGCGACCAGCTTCTCCAGACAGGGATCATGTGTAATGGTTCCTTTTTCTGGCATCAGCAAAGCTAATTTGCAAAGTAATTTACGTGAGGAGATGGAAGAATGTTAAAAATGTACCAGTATGTCTTCTCATTGTACAATAGGACATTGAAACGTGTGAGTACATGCAGAGTGACATCTATTCCAGTTTTACACTTTCTCTTTGGAGAGAAGGATTTACTCTTTAATAATGCCAGGGTGAAACTAGTCAGTACTGGAATGAAGTAAACGGAAAGCCCAACCCGTGTCCAGACTCCAAACCATGATACAGGCTTGTTGAAAGAAAACATGGATTAAATGAAGAAGGTGACCTGGACTTTGGAGAAATTAGAACTCATTAAAGGAAAAATGTTACATTTACTTGCAATTCATAGCATTTGTTTAATGGCAGAGCCCAAAATCTAATTCATTACATTTCCAGGGAACTATCTTGTAAAACCTAATTACGTTCAATATGAACATATGATTTTTTGTTTAGTGGCAGAGCACTAAATATTATTAATTACATTAGAAGGGAACTATCTTGTAAACCCCATTACGTGAAATGTGAAAATATGAAGGACTATCACTGCGTTAAACCGGACACTAGGAGTGGTAGTGGGTTTAGTCAGTATTGAGTCAGCGGGATGTGAATGGCTGTTTAAGTGACGGGCATTCCTCCTTGTGTTCGCAAGTTCAAATCCAGCACAATGCACATTTGTTTCTCTAGACTGGTGTGTTATTTTTGTAAAGTTAAACCTGTCTTTCATCTGAACCTTAACTTCAGTAACTTGCCTTGCCTATCGCCATGCCTAACTTCACCTTAGTGTCATGCCTAACCTTAACATCAGCAACGTTATATCTAAAATTAACCTTAAATGTTTGAATATAATTCCAATCAATATGAAATGTATGGAATATATCATGATGGCATGATGCCACCACAATGAAATAGAGCAGCCATCACATACTAGCGGGCCGATGGTCGTCTCCGGACTGCAACACAGTCTTTTATTTTAATAAAATAAGCACAGCTTCTTGTTTTTTTTTGCACTTTAGCCAGCTCAGAGGAGATGCGAGGGACTAGTGCTGGGCGGTATGACCATAAATGTATACCGCAGTATTTTATAAAACATTCTACTGGTTTCACAGTAGATGATGGTATTTCTTTTTTGATGCATAATCAGGTGTTTCCAGCATATTCTACTGGTTGAGAGAGGAATTATTGCAGCAGATTGACTTAGGATGGTCTATTTTACTGTTATGATGAGTGAATATTGTAGAATTCCACACTAGTAGTAATACAGGTTTGCCCCAGAAAATTATGCTGTTTACAAAGATTCTAATGAAGTGAGGAATCAGAAAGCGCTGACCTTAACTTCATACTTTTTTTATATTTTAAGACGTGATTTCGGCTAAGGTAGTGGAGCTAATTGCTTGTGTTGCCTCCTCCGGCGACGACTTTAGTTCGACAACACTTGCATAAAATGGATGTTTGGTCAACATCGGATTTTTTTAAACCAAAAAACCTTCAAACAACAGATGAGGCTCCTCTTTTTGGCAAAGGTTCTTCTGTGTTATCATGTTCTACTAGTTCTGCAGCATCCATCTTTACTGTAACGTCAATCAAAATACCCAAGCCTTCACATTGCCACTTCTCAAACTTTAGAGAAAGCCACTGTCATTCATCTCTCGTTCCCAATTTAGATTTTCCATCCCTCTCGCTGACTACAAGATCTCAGTTGGTCACTGTAAGCACTTGCTTTGATTGGCTTATGTTGTGTGAAGTGATTTAAATGACACAGTTGTCTGAACTACACAGTCCCTCGTAGTGCTGGGCGGTATACCGGTTCACACCGAATACCAGTGTATTTTTTAATTGTACATTTTAATATACTGCCATACTTGTGTATTTGAATACATAACATCCAGAACACTGCGCCGCGCAACACTGTTTAAGATCGGACCGTTTTCAATGTTGCACTTCTAAACACGCATGTTGCGAATGTGAGGCGTGGTGAGGGTAATGGGTGAGGAAAGGGGTAGGGCCACCTGTCAAAAAAGTTTGATGAGCGGGTGGTTGCAATATCTCTCTTGCATCATGGATGTGCAGCTGACAAATCGACCGGTAATAGCGAGGTGTACCTAAGGAAGTGGCCAGTGAATGTACTTCTTATTGTGTTGCTTTGTAATGTCCTACTGCTGTGTTGAAATGAATTGTTTTATTTAGTCACGTGTGGGCCCGAGTGGCAGGTAGCTTGATGAAAATCCAAATCTTATTCCCACATGTCTGATTTAAGCCTATTGCCTCAGTAAGAGAAGTAGGAGGTGGATATATTAGAACCATAAAACAGTAAACCTAAGGACGAAATGAACGAGAAATTGATCCAGATAAATCTTATTAGCGGGGACTGCATTATGGCTCCATAAAGACATAATGCTGCTCATGCTGAAGTACTTGTTTGGCATAATTGTAGAGGTGACTCATAGTTCTGAGGTGAAAAACAATCAAGCTGACTCTAAAGAAAAGTGTACAGTAGTTAGGGAAGCACATATTAGTGCTACGGAACCGTGGACTGCACGTAGGAATCCTGAAATACGTGACCCACTGATAAAAGCATGTGGAAAGGTGTTTGAAAAGAGCTTGAAAATGTGTGTTTTTGTTTGAAAATGTGTTGAAAATATGTTGAAAAATAATTGAGAAGTTGTTAAAACAACCTCTTTCAATTATGCTGCTCAGAGGGTGAAAAATTTGTTGCTGAGATTTCTACCGTGTATAATCTGCTCTCCGGAGTACTGCACGGATATCCAACGATGAAACAGTAGGCTAAGAATGGGCAGCTAAACCCTGTTAACACACACACACATGCTTGGGACACACACCTATGCATCAGGGGGTTTTCAGGGTTACTGGCATGAAGCTGTTGTTTCATCTGGCCTTGAGGTAGCAGGTGGGTCTGCCTGAGAGGAATTCTGAGGTAATTTTCTTTCAGTTTACCTCCAAATGCAAGCTGTGCCCAGGCCATAGAGAGAGGACACGACCCAGCCAGCTAGGAGCTAGGATAGTAGACCTGATTCTGACTGAATGCCTTCAAGTTGACCAAAATAATACTGGCCACCGTGTTTTTTTACCTCAAGAAATACATCATGTGATTTATATTAAAAGGTTTCATCAAAATTCATCAAAGACCACACATCATTTTATAAACTATCCTGCTAAGAGAGGATAAGGGTTACCCTGCGGTTAGACTGCCAAAACATTATGACCACCTAATTTGACAGGTGGATCTAAGCGTTCTGATTGGCTGAGCCATTTAAGACCCGCCCCCCGTTTCCTGCCAGCCCCCCTTCCTGTCCCCTTCACCATACAGTGACCCCCCTTC
>JACXGM010010579.1:0-19549 GCA_016801145.1 Umbra pygmaea | reverse complement strand
AAAGCCATTTTAATGTTACAAAGCCAGAATATTTCTAAAGCACTGTCATTTCAATAAAGATTTTTCATTAACAGGAAGAGACAAGGAAAAAGTCTGAATAAAAAACCTAAACTAATATGTTCAACCTTGACTCTGCTGTCATTTACACTGACGTAATATGCCATTCAAAATGTCAGATCTCCCCTCCTGCACAATTTGTACACACACACACCGGCACACAAGAACACACCTACTCAGCACGCAGTCTTTCTGAAACCTGAAACATGTCATGTGTCCACATCTTGTCACATGCAGTATATAATGCGGTACAAATGAGAAAATAACATATTGTACAACATTCAATACACTGACATCCACCTCTGGATAAATAGACCCAGGAAAGACACTTACTGGTGGTTGATAACAACTTTCTAAGTTTCCTGTTGAATTTGACCAACAACACCTCACCTACTTTACTTTCTAATATGAAGTACCAAGTTTTAGGACTCTACACATTGGGACTCCTGGCCTCCATCATGGCACAGGTAATAAATAATACACATTTTCAGAAAACATTATTGTGGTCAATGGCATTTCGCACTAGTCAGTTCAGGAGATTATGACAAAAAATCATATTTTTAAAGTTATTTAAAGTGTGTAGTTTTTATTAAGCATTTTTAGCATTATCAATATCTTAGAACATATCATAAAAATTGAATTTACTATATAATGTGTGTTCCTTAGTACAGTGACACAGTTAAATAATTATATTTTCTTTGTCACAAATAAAATGATTTGATTTGCAGTAAACATTTTAGCTGTTAGGTTCAATCAGAGTTAAGACAGTTTGAGACCAAAAACCTGACTTAAAAAATGATTGTAGAAACATAGCAAGAGAATAAACAACCAATAAACTAAAATATTAAATAGTCCTTCTCCATAAAACATAACTCAAAACACATTCATCAATAAGCATACGATAACAGTACAGTGAACATTCACAGTTCTGTTTATCCCACGACATGCACAAAGGTCCCTGCTACAGTATGTCGTGACACGGTAAGATGCATAGTGTCTTTGCATTTTAGGCTAAAAACCCAATTTTGACATCCATGCCACAACAGTTCTTTGGACAATACATAAATGTTTGAATCTCTTGATAAGGTTGCCAGGGGTTGTACGATCTTTCTTAACTAGTATTACAAAGCGTATAGACATAATTATTTTATATTATGATTATACATTGTAGGCTCATTTGTCTCACTTAGGAAAAAATATAATGGAATTAGTATATATCACAACTATTTTCTTAACATGGATATGACTAAAATCCATATTTTCACAAAATAATATCTGACTAATGTTATGTACAAGCTTTATGTCAGACTATTATTGCTATTACTATTAATCCTACTGACTAACAACATACACTGTCGGTGATACATTTGTTTCTATTGAGATCCTCTATATATTGTTTGTTATGATTACAGTATGCAGTTTAGGAAATGCTGCATTTTTGCTACGGTAGAATACACAGTGTTAAGCATTACAATTTACATATGGTGTAAGGCAGGTAAGAGTAGACAACCTGCATTACTAAAATAAGGCTTAAATTATGTTCCAGTAAATGTTTTCCAAAGGAAATCTAGCTAATGATTCAAAATATGTTCACTAAATGAAATACATTCAAGTGACATTATATCTTCAAGTTTGTCTGATTATTTTCATACCTCTGTCAAGATGACCAGTGATATTGTTTGAGCTAAATACCTTGATTCCAAATGAATTTACCATAAAAGATAACTGATTTTCTCCATGTATGTGTATTTAAGGCATATAGATTATTCTACACAATCAATGCAATGGAGATGTGTTTATCTTTTAGTCTATTTTCAAGGTATGAAAACATCTGGAAAACATTTGGATATTTCATTTTAAGACTCCAAACTGAGTAAGTTGTTTTTTCTGTCAATCTCTTCATTCAGAATACAACTGATTCTGCCAACAGTACTACGAATCCTACAAGCATTTCTACAGGTTCTACAGCCACTAGTCCCATTCAGTCAACAAATGCTCCTGTTTCTACAGCTTCTACTACAGCCCAGTCAACAGGTGCTCCTGTTTCTACAGCTTCTACTATAGCCCAGTCAACAGGTGCTACTGTTTCTACAGCTTCTACTATAGCCCAGTCAACAGGTGCTCCTGTTTCTACAGCTTCTACTACAGCCCAGTCAACAGGTGCTCCTGTTTCTACAGCTTCTACTACAGCCCAATCAACAGGTGCTACTGTTTCTACAGCTACCAGTCATTCAACCAATGCTACTGTTCAAACGAATGGTACGACAACTGCTCCTTCCCAGTCCACCACAAAAAGTGGGAGCTTAGGGACCAGGGCGTCACTGTTGTGTTCAGTGGTATCTCTTTCATTCTACACCCTGGCCTAGAGTATGTACTAGTCATAGTTAAATAAAGTGACTGTCAAAAAAACCCAGGGCCACAAAGCAAAACAAATATTTGTTGACATTTCACTGTCAAAAATGTCTGTAGATTTCACGTTGAAAAACATTGCTCCATGTTTTGTTTTTCAGAAAGGTTTGTTTTAATATATTTTGTGCTTCAAGCATTCATGCTTTACTTTTCAAACCTAATAAAAACTTTAAGTCATTATCTTCATTCCAACCATTACTGAGATGTGTGTTCCCATCAATGTAGTTTAGCTAGTCATAGTTTATTAGTGGGTGATTCACCAATGCAGTTCTTATGAATGCAGGTTGTAGGTGATAAAATATTACAACTGTTGGATAAATGTTCAGGCAGATTCTGATTAGTACTAAATATTATGTGGCTCATTAAACTTTAAATTGGATTAATGTCACATAAAATTTGTATTTTATATTACAGACTGTCAAATTCACAACAAAACACTGTTTACCAATACATGGTAAAAATGTACGTGTTTACAGTGAAATAACATACATTTATGGCAAAATATAGAATAAAAAAAACATACCTGTAAAATCAACAGTAATTATTCCTTTTACAATAGTGGAAAAAGTTGTACTGTATTTATTACAGTAAAGTTCTGGCAGCCAGAAATGCTATTTTTTTACTGTAAATTTAACAGATTTTTAAAACAAAATACATAGTAATAGATATGGGTTGAGAATTACAAATTGTTTGTTGAAAGAGGTAAATTCAATCAATGTGGTACTGTGATTAGGCTCTTAAATATGCCTTTCTCCTACACATACATATTTTTAAATACACCAATTTACCTTGTCCCTAAAACAATGGTAAAATAAAGTAAGAAAAATTATGTGAATTATCAATAGAAAATTAAATTTAACTGTATTACAGTGTATGACTGGCACAAAGTAACACACTATAAAATAGGATACAAGATGTGAACAATAATGTGTAGGCTTAGTTTCAATAAATTGTATAAAACCTAGTCTTCAGATCGACAAATAGCCAGCAGTGCTTGTTGATAATCTCCTTTGAAATGTCTCTGTTGAAAAAACAAACAGTGAAATACTTAAAAAAAAGGTTTCTCAGAAATGTAGAAGATACTGTTTGGTTAATGTTTATATATTGTTTAATTGTCATAAATGTATATCTTAACAACAATAAGAGATTCTATGATACTTGTTCATGTTTATCTTCTAAGTAGCACAAAACTCCTTTAATAGGGGATGGTGACAGTGTGATATTTTGGCATGCAGATATGGGTGTATATCTGTGGGGGTGTACATGTATATTTGTGCATGTGTATGCCTTCTGACCTGTAAGGCTGTGTAGAGTGAGGTGCCTGTCTGTCTGAGATAAGCCACTCTCACACACAGTAGATCCTCTTCACAGTGGGAAACCATCACCCCCTGGACTATGGCTGCCTAGAAGTGAAAGGTACAAAAACACAAAAGGAAAAGCACATAAAAATCACATAATAGCTTAGTGGTTTCATACTCTGACAACTACAATTAAAGTTAAAAGGTTTAAGGTACAGGGCAATATTCATTGGGTGATAGTTATTCCTCCTGCTTTGTTTTATGGAACTATATTAAAAGAATTCATTCAAACATATAGTACGTTGTGTATTACTCGCATGCCTTTAACATACTGTAAATATAACCTTCCCTAAAAGTTAGTTCCTCTATGGCAGAGGTATTTAACTCCAGTCCTATGGCTGTTTGATTTGTCTCTACCTGCTATTTACTTAATATCAGCTTTGGTTATAATTTACCTGTCCACATTAGGGAAGTATACGTGTTGTTAAGGTTTATAAAAAAGTTTACGATTTTCCTTCAAACACTTCTAGTGTTTGGTTCAGTGGTCTGGTAAATAGTAAGGAGGCTTGCAATAGCAGAATCCTCTTAAGCCATTTTATTTTTCAACTATGTTTCATTTCATCGTCCGTGGCTTCAACAGTGCATCCACTGATCCTCACAGCTTTTGCCCGTTACATCTTGGCTTGGGTCATGCTTGTGTTGTCCTGCTCTGGATAGAGGCCCTGCACAGTTTGTGAACATGCTGTGTATCTGGTTCATCCCCATTTGAGTCGGTGTTGTTGGAGGAAACATGAAAATGTCACATCTTCCTTCAAAAATCAGCATCCACCTACTGCATCTATTCATTCATTCTTTATGCAACCCGCCTACAAACAGCTAGGCCAAGTGTATCCGTTTCAAAGTACACTGTCCCACCTCAAGTTTCCACAAAGTTTATATGTTTTGCAAGGGTTTTATTGGAGTTAAAGTTTGTAAAGCACATTTCACATGCGCAGATTATGTATTTTATGGTTCACTTGTAGGTAGGTTGACTGTGTAAACGTTTAGGAAAGAGTTATTATTTACTGAAGCCCTTGGCTAGTTTCTGTTAATGGAGCAACAAAGATGGGTCAACCACTTTGATATGACATTCAAATAGGCTATTGGTCCCACTAGTCAAACTTGTTTTAGAGCATTGATGAATCAGACATTCATAGCCGAGCCACGAAAACATCACCTGGGCAGAGGGGGCTCCTAGGAGATTTGACCCCTAATTGGCCTTGAAATGTTTGACTGTCAGTTGTGTTCAGAAGATGATACAGGTCCATCATTCCCTACGTAAAGGAATGTTATTACACTTGTAACTGTACCTTATCAGACAATAAAAAACCAGAGGTTGAATAGGTTGAGCCCTGTGGCTAGTTTGTGCTGGATCTTGCTGGAACAGGATGTGCCAACTCCGATTTGGCTCAGTTTGTTTCTCAAATATTTTGCCTGGATCTGGTAGGTTCGCCCAGGCACATGCATAGATAGACCTCAGGGGGGGCTTTAGAACCTGCCCTTTTCCACGCAAACTCAACAAGTGCCCCCTTGGCTGGTGTTATTAAAAAAATACTATAATACTTTAGATAGTATACCATTCACAATAATTGTCAGATATATAAGCACCCCCACTCCACACTCTGTAATAAATAGTTTATTCCAACTTTACCTTCACTTCAGGCCACGAAAGATAAAAACAATTAGCCAATTGCTAACTGAGGACTGAATAGTTGATGAATGGCAATACTTCACACCCACAAATATGTTTTTAGACATAAGTTACCAGTTAGCTGGCCTATTATCTTGTTAAACTTTTAAATTGGTATCAAGCAATCTAGAATATATGCTAACATAAAATATATATAATGTAATCGACAGCGGAAGCACTGAAAGTAGCTCTACTGAGGCCAATTTTTATATTAAAACAATTCCCAATTTTCCTCCCATCGCAATTTCCACTAATTCTGCCTTTTTCAGCAGTGCCGCAACTCCTTGGCTAGATCTGTCTAACGAGGGGCGCGCACATGGTTCATCCAAACACGTCGCCGATAGATAATCAATAGATAATCTGATTTATCTAACCCAAAACCCGTGCAGTGCTGTTTGCGCTGTCTCGTGCAGGAGGCCTTGGTAATGTCAGAGAGCCTATAGTCAGGCTCGAACCACTGACTATCATAACACAGACTGTCCTACAATGCAGCGACTTAGCCCACCATGCCACTTCGGACCCCCTACAGAGGCTGATTTTAAAAGTTGATACACAAGTTTTACATCATTGTAAAGTTTATAACCTCCTCTTGACATTGGTGGTTTGTTGGTGAATTTGACTAACAATGAAAGTGCAAGTTACACAGATAGGATACTGTATCTAGCCAGCAGTCAATCCCTGGCTTCTCCAGAATAAGATTATTCCATAATACACAAACTATTTAGTAAAGAATATAGTTTTAGTTGTCAATATAATATTGTTGTTTATCATTCTTGACTTTGTCTAGCCTCCTCTGCAGAAGGTGCTGCCAGTCAGTCAGAGAGGCAGGTAGTGAAGTAGAGGGAGGACAGAGTAAAAGCACCGTAGCTGTCGACAAATAGGGGAATGATCGAGGATAGAGAGGTAAGGAAAATGATAAGGAAAGAGTGGTAAATACTTATCAAAAGAATGAAACCCCTCTTGTGGCTCATTATCCAGTGTGTGTTGTTATTTGAAACATTGGTTCATTAACCTATAGTATAATAATCTGCCATGTAATCTGTCATACTTTTGAGGAGTCTAATAATAATAATAGGAGTTGGAAAAACTAGGGTAGGAAAAAAACATTCTGTACACATAAAAATCACCTAGGCTACCTGAAGGCCACGTCTATAACTTCTGATGTGTCTGCTGTGGTATCTACACTTTCTTTCATACTACTGTATCTTGCCTGATTGTAATGAATAAAGCTCTTGCCACTGAAACAAAGTGATTGAGGTTGAAACGAAGTACCAGTTCTTGCTTTGCATGTTTTATTGACAGCATCCTAGATGGGCAACCATCAGCTGAAAAAAAACCTTGGAGCCAGACCTAAAACGAGCTAAAGCGGATGTCCCTGCTAGACTACTTCGCTATTTGCACTGTCTCCTCTTCTAATACCTTGTGGTTATTCAAAAATTATTCTCATGCTTTTCCTACAGTATGTGTTCTAGGACATCCAGATTTACAAATGAAGCCCTGGTTGAGGCTTGCAGTACCTTCATGGTGTCCAGTCTTTGAGCCAGGTACAGATGAGGGTCCTGTATGTATTTCACTGTAATCAGAGAGAAAGGTTTGTAAGCTGTTATGCATGAGAAGTTGCACATACACTCACCTAAAGGATTATTAGGAACCCCCGTTCAATTTCACATTAATGCCATTATCTCCTCAACCAATCACATGGCAGGTGCTTCAATGCATTTAGGGGTGTGGTCCTGGTTAAGACAATCTCCTGAACTCCAAACTGAATGTCAGAATGGCAAAGAAAGATGATCTAAGCAATTTTGAGCGTGGCATAGTTGTTGGTGCCAGACAGGCCAGTCTGAGTATTTCAAAATCTGCTCAGTTACTGGGATTTTCACATACAATGATTTCTAGGGTTTACAAAGAATGGTGTGAAAAGGGAAAAACATCCAGTGGCAGTCCTGTTGGCGAAAATGCCTTGTTGATGCTAGAGGTCAGAGGAGAATGGGCCGACTGCTTCAAGCTGATAGAAGAGCAACTTTGACTGAAATAACCACCCGTTACAACCAAGGTATGCAGCAAAGCATTTGTGAAGCCACAACACGCTGGCTGGTGGTGGTGATGTAATGGTGTGGGGATGTTTTCTTGGCACACTTTCGTTTAAATGGCAAGGGCTACCTGAGCATTGTTTCTAATCATGTCCATCCCTTTATGGCCACCATGTACCCATCCTCTGATGGCTACTTCCAGCAGGATAATGCACCATGTCACAAAGCTTGAATAATTTCAAATTGGTTCCTTCAACATGGCAATAAGTTCACTGTACTAAAATAGCCCCCACAATCACCAGACGTCAACCCAATAGAGCATCTTTGGGATGTGGTGGAACGGGAGCTTTGTGCCCTGGATGTGCATCCCACAAATCTCCATCAACTGCAAGATGCTATCTATCAATATGGGCCAACATTTCTAAAGAATGCTTTGAGCACCTTCTTGAATCAATTCCACATAGTATTAAGGCAGTTCTAAAGGCGAAAGGGGGTCAAACACAATATTAGTATGGTGTTCCTAATAATCCTTTAGGTGAGTGTATTAACACACCTACTGTATTGTATATACAGTCTTCTTATTAATCCATTTAATTTGTAATGATATAAGCACAAGATGAAAGTTACATTTACAGTTTTTAAGCTGTACTATGTAACGTTCAATTCATTTGTATGGTCAGCCCGAATTTAACATTGAATTTTTAAATATATTTTTTATATATATGTTTTTCTGAAAATATACATTGTTATTTTGTCCATGATATACATTTCTTTCTAGTTATTGTGAGATGTTGATTTTGCTATTGTAATATTGTCTGTCTGTATTTCGTATTATTTAAGTAGACATTTTCCATGATGGGATCCAATATCCTACTGTAGTTCCTAATGTTAACTTATCGTTTTTTGTATATTGTTGTAGCTTTCAAAACGTTACATGGTGCAGGTTTAAATGAAAGCATTCATACACACCAACTCTGATGGGGACATAGGTGAACAGAATCCCAAGCTTTTCCAACATACTGCCGATTTTTCTCAGTAATTGGCCACATTATTGTGAGTTTGTGATGCAAATACCCAAGAAAGGACCACTGCTCTGAAAATACAGTAAACCATCGGAACTTCGGCCAAAATGCCAGATGACTATTAGCATCCCCATTTTAAAACCTATCCCAAGCATTGATGTTGCCGAGCCACTTTTCAGCAGTGTGCTGCATTTACTCACAGCTGGACTTCACAAAATATGCCCTTACCTAATGTTTGCAGCCCAAGTTTCAGATCTCCAGAGAACGCTACGTCGACTGCTTTATCAACTGCCTCATGCTTCTCACACTCCAAATTGTCAAACACTGCAACCACAACACAACAATACACAGTAGTTGAACACCTGTGCATGTGTCTCACACACACACACACGCGCACACACACACACACACAACTGCACAGAAAAATAAACGCAACACAGACAATCACAAACATACCTTGGTTAAGATGAGCAGAGCTTCTGCTTGTCAGAATGGTAATCCAGGGACTGGGATCTGCATTTGCCTTATGTATAGCTTCAGAAAGAACCTGCTCAGTGACATATACATATAGTTAAATATGCATGTGCGCAAACTGTCTGTTTGGTCAAATGTAGATACTCCATCCTCCTGCACACTTACCTCAGTGTCTCTTTGTACCTCTCCCGCTACCTCCTCCTTCTATTGAATGAATACAGACAGGTATCGAGACAGACTGGCAGACAGACAGACTCCTAGCATTGTGTGACAGGTCATTTCTGTCAGTGTTGAAAGTGTGATAAATGTTTACCTTGAGTAAGGCCATAACAAATTTGCAAAAGTTTCCACTGGTCTCACTGCTGATGTCCTTCTCTAGATCCCTCTTATAATCTTAAACACACACAAAATAAAGATGTTTTAGTTAATCATTGACTTGTCTTAGTCCTTGTCCCTGGCCATCCCTCATCCTCTCTCTTTACCCAATACCATCCAACACTCAACAAACATTCAGTTGTCCCAGCACTATATTCTGAATTTATTTAATCCCTATATATTATAAACTGTACACTAGATACCTGTTTGAATTCCTCTTGTGTAACTCATGATATATTATGATTCAAAATAAAAATACATACCCTCCTTGTAGGCAGTAGAAATATCAGAAAGCTGTTCAGGTGACTTAGTGCACAGAATTTCTAGCAGTCCCTCCTCATCTGTACCAACACCCTGTAGAAAAACACATCCAAAACATGTTTTTTTCACTTTCATTATTGTTAGTTTCTATCTATTTTTCCCTTCCTCCTGCAGCCCCCAACTGTTCCACCATCAATCACCTCCATGGCCTGTCTGAAGCGATAAGCCTCAAACTGTAGTGGGGTCATGAGCAGGGCCGACAACAAATCCCCCAACTCTCCAGACAGGGCCTTCTTCAGCCTAGAGGTCAGGTCCTGGACCGGGGAATAATAGTGGCATGATCAATGTAGACAATAATTTAAGCAAACATTTTTTTTAGAAAAATCTCCCGAATTACATTAGCATGGGACTAATTTTAAAATATGAATTATGAATATGCCAACATATTTATAGTTTTATACATTTCAGTCCTTCTATTATATTTTGTTGTGGCAGTTTCATGCAAGGATTTGTGTGATCACGGAACATACCATACACTCCATAGTGATTCAAATTATATTAATTGTTCACTGTTAAGGTTAGGCATGACATTACAAATGGTTAAGGTTAGGCATCAGGTTACTGATGTTATGGTTATGATTATGGTTAGGGTTAACAAAAACAGACAATCGCCTGTCTAGAGAAACACATGTGCATCGCTCCAGAATGGTGGATGTGAACTCCAGGTTGACCGTTGGTTACTTAGTTGCCCAACATCAACTGCTAAATGGTTTTAGTTTGGATCTAGGGTAGGTGAGCTGATCCTAGGACAGAATGTAAGTTACCTTTCCGGTGATGGTTTTGAAGGTCTCAGCGATGTTTTGTCTTTGAGCGTTATCACGGTTGGTCAGGATTTTTATCAGAGTTACTGCATCTGTGGTGAATAGGAAACACAACTGGATTGTAGCTAAAGACATACAGACATCTAAATGTAGTCTACAGCAGTGGATCTCAAACTTCTCAAACCAAGTACCACCTATGATCAAGCTAACCTAAGTACCACCTCCTATAAACCACATTCTCAGAGAAAATACCATAAACTACTGTTTATGAAATCTCAGGAGCAGTATTAGCAACCAAGAAGCCTATGCAATTAACGTTAAAATACAATTTATATTTTTTATACATTTAAACTTGTCTACAGGCAATAATGAAATATGTCTATGGTGCATTTTTCTTTAATCAGCCACTACAAACTTCAGCATGTGAGCATGCTTTTTTGAAATGGTAAAATCATTGTTAGTTAAGTTTAAACAAATAATGTGTGGATTTTAATTGATTTGTTTTGGTTTTCTAATTTCTAAATCTGAATCATCAATTACAGTTTCTCATGGCCCTTAAACTATTATTAGGTCAAGTGTAATATTCTGAAATCCTGAACTAGGCCTCCATATGAATCAGGATTTTTACTTTTTAAATAATATCATTTGTATTGCTCTCAGAAACTATACCTTTTTGCCCCAGGGCAGCTTGAATATTCAAGGCATCTGTTTTAGCGTTGAAGTTAGAGAAGGGCCTGATCGTACCCAGGGTACCCCAGCACATCTCCTGTTACAAGACCACAGAGGACAGATAGTTAAGTTATATCTTGAGTAAGGGGAGAAAAATGCATGACGAAAGGTGTATGTCAATGACAAAGAGGCAGCATTGTTAGTGAAATAGATGAACAAACGATCAATGAGTTGACAGAGAGAGAGATGGGATAACAGTGACAAAGGCCGGATAAAACATTGTTGGATAAAACAGACTAGTGAATATTTTTCAAATGTAATCATGTTTTCACATGAGACACTGACTATACAGTATATTCAATCAAATACTGTGTACAAAGTATTTGTTACATTTTTTAATGAAAAGTTGTTATTGAATACACGTTAAATGTTTTATTTTTTTGCAATCACATACTCTTATTGTTTCTTTACACACAATACAATTGCATTTGTCCTGCAATGTAGCAGAATGCTATGCTACACTGATAGATGTTTCATCTCTGCAAGGAGTCTGGATCTGAGCACCTCCGACTTCTGTCTCAGAGATCGGTGGTAAACTTTGATTAGTGGTCGATTTCCAAAATTAATCACAGATACAAAGACTGAACATACTGTTTTGACTGGGATATTTTTCTGGCTCATCAGATAGCATTGAGCATTCCACTTTAGTAATGTTCAGTTGCACTGTAAAAAAATGTTCCAAATTACCAGTACTTATAATGTTTTTTTTCACAGATATTTTTACAGTGAAGCAGTTAAACGCTGGTCACTTGAAAGAGAAAGTAGTTTGGTTGTTAGGAATCGAATTCTACTAATAGCACCTTTAATGTAATGAACTTAATGTAATATAATGATATGGACTCATTGTGTATATATCTTTGTATTTATGTATGTTTGTATTTCCAGTGCGTATGTACTGGGGTTTTGTGTTTATGTTGTTGAGTGTCTGGATTATGGAGCTGTGTCGCCACCACCCTGGACACCAGTAGCTATGGATAGGTCTCAGTATAGTTTATCAAGTGCTTGTTATATCTGATTGCTAATTACATACAGCCGTTTTCTATTGGGTCCTATGTATGCTGTAGTGTTCAGAGGTGTGTCACGGTTCATTGATACAGTGTCATATTGGTTTGCTGTAGTCTGGGAAGGAAGTACATTTTATGTAAGTAGTGAGCTGTGTGTTGGGTAGCTTGAGTGTATGGTAACGCTGCTGTTTGTATTTAGTGTCCGCGATAGAGCATAGTTGTCTGTTATATTTGTTGTGCACTCCTGTAAGTCAGTTGAGTAATGCACATGCTCTGTAACTGCCTGTGTCTAGAAAGCATAGTATTCTATTAGATATATATATGTTGTGCAACTCGCTACCATTATGCCACTTCTCTACCATTGTACCATACTGGTCTTCATTAAACCTTCCAACCATATAATTGTGCCTGGTCTCCCTTCCTCTACACTACGCCATCTGTGACATTTAAGCCCATTTGGATAATAATCGTACAAATAAAACTAGATTTTTATCTTTTGCCTCATAATGTGTACCTGATATTGGCTAGTTTCCTTTATAATATTTCCTTTATATATTATAAGGAAAGTGTATGGGACAAATAATACACAGAGTCACAAAAAGTTGTATCAAAGTCTGTTGAAACCTTTCATGTAGTAACATATGGAAATCTTATTTTAATTGTATGATTCATTTCCATATGGGAGATATCATCAAGCAGGGTAAAAGCCAGTACAGGGAGGATGTTGAGTTCCACTACACTGGCTCTGATGCCCGTTGAATGTGTCAGGGCTATACAAACAATAAATGGACTCTATACAGTACATGTAAGGAATGCCAACCATGTGAGTCCCAGCAATGCTGACCTACCAAACAAAATACCTTTCATACTTGCTTAGAGAAAAGCAATACCCTGCCGAATAGCATTTGATTGTGGACTAAAGGATGTGTAAAAGATAGCATGCCCCCATCCTCATCAATGAGGATGAGTTGAGCAAGTAGAGGAATTCACGTTCCTCAGAGTTTACATCAACAAGGCTCTAACTTGGTCCACACAGACAAAATCATGAAGAAATCACAGCAGTTATTCTTCCCATTAAGGATTCTAAGGAGCATTTCCATGAGCCCTAAGAGCTTTACTAAGTTTTACTTTTGTTCCATTGAGAGCACCAGACTGGCTGGATGAACCTCTGGTATGGGAACACCATTGACCAGGAACACAGGGGATTTCAATTAGTTTCTGATTTTGTAAAGCGACATTATAAAAATGTAGAACTGGCTTACATACCTGGATTGGTTAGTGATGATCCAAGCACCTATATATTGATTTATTAATACATCTGCTTTTATTGCAGTATCTAAATAACTGCAAAGGAAGTAAGCAGTGAACTATTTTTCAGCTACAGTATTCTCGTTCAGTGTTGGGTAAAGTAACTTGTACAGTTACAGTCCAGTTACTTGCTGAGTTCACAAGTTTTGGAAGTCCTTAATTAAGACATAATTATCAGGTAAATGGAGTTCATATCTTACTGGTGACCATGATTGATATTTTCTTTACTCTTTCTATTTGTTTTATAGGTTACCTTTAAGATATGAACTCCATTTACCTGGTCATTTTGTCTTACTTAGGGACTTCCCAAAACTTGTGAACTCAACATGTAACTGGAATGTAACTAAAAAGTAGCTTTACCCAACACTGATTCCGTTTGTGTCATCAGGCAAGAAGGATGAGACAAAGGAAGTGGAACCTGCACAAGAGCATTCTGTCTGGCAGGAATTTCCTGAATTTCAAACATACACAAATCCACCATTGAAAAAACTGAAATATATAGTGGGACAGAAAAAATGTGAGGAAACACTGACAAAACTGAGATGACAAGATGTTGATAGAGAGAAAAAAAGAGATGAAAGATTGAGACACAGTGGGGGACATATGTAAATAACACTCACAGTGGATGAATCCATGTCCATGTTTAAATTTCTCCTGAAAAAGAGACACCATCGAGATCAATGAGAAATTATTGTGGTTTTGCTCAAAAAAATGCATTGCTTCATCCCTGATTGAAGACAAAGGCCTAGTCAATGATGGAATGCCTCTGTTAAAAAGTCAGATCTTATCGCAAAAGTATATTGAATGAAAGCATCTCCTAAACAAAACTTTTAACTACTTGAGTAGCTCATCCACATTAAATGTGTGAAAAAATGAAAATGTTTTAAAAGTTGTAATGCATGTTGTGTGAGTGTAGTTATGTTGAAATGAACTCTGAATACATGTGGTTTTGGCTTATTTATTGTGTTAATAGCTCACAACATCCAACGTTACTTTTACCCAAATGTCAGAAAACCCAATCAGTACTATGTTATGGTCACTACTATACACACTTTAATCTATTATACAATGATTGAACAAATAAGTTGTTAAACAAATAATGGTATATTGGTTCTTACCTGTGACAAAATGAGGTGTACAGCAGGAAAGCAAGCAGTTAGAATGAAAGATGAGCAAGTAGTTGTGTTACTCAATCCAAGTACCGGTAGATCACATTTACACCTTTGTCCCACCCTAACTGCACCCGCCTTCCTATCTGTCTCTTCTCACATTCCTCCTGTTAAAATGTTCTTGGTGGGGTGGGGGGCATTGAGGGATGAGAAACTTCACAATGAAGATACATAACAGGATTTTTTACATTTGAAACATCCTGCCCAAAATGGGATGTTTAAATAATTGTCATTCGCAAAGGTCCCCGGCCACAGTTTTAAGTTGGTGCAACTGGTTCATCAGATAATTTGTAGTTGTGAAGATAACTATTACAACATTCCTAGCTGAGGATCTGGTCTATCTGCATGGTTTGGGCTAGACAACGCTTGCACAAACTTCACCAATGTAAAAAACACAAAACTTAATATTGATCCATCATAAAAATTGGAGGGCCTGTTTGTGCACATGACAATACTTTACAAATCATAACAAAGTTTATTTGAAGCTCTACAGTATTCTCTATTTCAATTCAACAAATTTATATTATAATACCACAATGGGCAATTAGTTAAGAGCAGCTACATACAATAAACAACATACACATATAAGTAACATCACACAAGCCTACATATAGGCCAATAACACAAAAACATTGTTTTTATTTAAAAATCAAATTGCAGAGGGTAGCGATAAGTTTTAAAAGCCGGTAAAATATAACGACGTCTTGATGTCAACAGAGAAAATTCACTCTGAAGACCATGATCTGGAGAACACAGAATGCTCATTGCTTTCCGCAAGGTTTGTTGGTTACAGAGAGGCTTTTGATCACTTTGTTTCACACTAATAATTTTAGCGCAGAACTACATTGTTCAGGCTGTTTCTGTCTTTCACTGTGCGACAGTAAAACCAACAGATAGAAGAAAATGTCATAAGGCTTTCGATAAAAGATTGGTAAATACAAGGAAAACAGGCCTGACAGAAGGAGTTCCATTTCCTGAGTAGGTGAATTCTCTGTTGCCCCTTTTTCACAATAGCCTCAGTATTCACACTGAATTTAAGGTTGTCATCAAAAATGGTACCTAGACTCAGCATTATCATAGTGAATAATGGACTCACTGGCTGCAGATTTATACAGTCTAAAATCAAAAAGAAGTTCCTTGGATTTTGTAACATTTAAATCCAAGACGTATTTGTCACACCAAGAAATAAAATTAGAGAGCCTCTCCATGATCAGATGCTGAACCTTGGAGTGCAAATTGAATCAAGTGGCTGCTCTCCTGAGAGCTCCTACAACCATCGGTATACATAATAAAAAGAAGGGGAGAGAAAACACAGCCCTGTGGTGAGTCTGTGTATGGTACATAGTTAGAGGGAACAAATACCCTTTGCTCATGGCCAGTCAGAAAATTTAAAATCCACAAAACAAGCTGGTGAGGCAAATTAAAATCACGTTTCAGCTTCTGTATAAAAATATGTGGTTGCATTAAAGTAAACACAGAGGAAAGTCTGCAAACAGAAACCTGACATGACCTGGCTTTTCTAAATGTTTGTAGGTGCTGTTCAGAATAAAACACTTTGCATTCTCTACTTCTCTTCTTGCCTGATAGGCAAACTGAAGAGGATCAAGTTTCTCTACATATGACAGAATAAGCTTTTTAACAATTCTTTCAAATGTCTTCATTAACAAAGAAGTGAGGGTGACTGGTCTAAAATCATTGAGATGCTTGGGATTTGTGATCTTCGGCACTGGATAAACTGTGGAAGATTTCCAAATAGCAGGGATTAGACCACATTCCAGTGATATCTGGAAAATATGATGGAGTACACCACTAAAATGGTCAGCACAGTGGTAAAGTGTGCGCCCACCTATTTTATCTGGGCCCGGAGCCTTCCTGATGTTAACCCGTTTAAGAAGATACTTGGCACAGTCTCGTTCTATAAAATATCACAGTTCAACAAATGAAGGGATTCCCTGAGAAGGGATATATTTTAAGAAAAATCATATTTTTCAAACGGGAATAAAACATGTTGAACCTATTTGATAGATGCCACTCTGTATACTAATTCGATCTTCCTCTAAATCTCAGATTTCTTTGCACTAATTGTACATTTACTTACATCTACCTCTTTCAATTTTGACTGTATTTTTCTATCTTTCTTCCTTACTCTAACCTTTGTGTAATTCTTGTGTATTTGTATTCATGTGTAACTCTGTCTGTACTTGCACCTTTTTGCTTTATCTTGGCCAGGTCGCAGTTTTAAATGAGAAATTGTTCTCAACGTGCCCACCTGGTTAAATAAAGGTTAAATAAAAAATAAAAAATAAATCAGCTTCATTTATTCCCTCTATTTTGATGGGTTTTCTATCTTTTCCACAGTCTATCTGGGTACATGAGGCCATGGATTTAATGTCCCTCCAAGCTGCACGCAGATCACCACTACTATACTTATTTTCTACTTTGTCCTTATATGTGCTCTTAGCTTTCCTGATTTCATTCCTCACTCCTCTGTTTATTTCTTTCTTTTCCTGGCTGTCCCCTGTGTAAAAAATATCAATGAGACCATAATTCAAAAAATTTACATCATTCTGTATTGCAGAACAATTAAACAAACTTATTATGAAAATGTTAAATCAAGTGTGAAGTGGGTCTTAATCTCATAGACTTCTACAGAAACCAACCTCTTTTGCAACCACACGTGTCGCCCCTAGCTGTAATTCAGATAGAATGCAGGTTTAAGGCACTTCTGCATTTGCATCACTTTGCCAAACTAGATGCTATCCCTGTGGGTAGCCTGAACCAAAGGGGGCCTAGGCAAGAGGGGACCTATGGCAGAGATCTGATGGTTCCAAAAAAATCAGTGGTTTTCAGGCCAAATCAGCTTTTATGGTCAAATTATGTTGGCATATCTGAATTGTAATTTATATGATTTATAATTTTTCTAACAAAACGTGTCAATTGAAATATATTGATGAGGCACTAATGAATTTCACATGACGATTATCACATAGGCTACATTTGAATTGGGAAGTTTACATACTGTACACTTAAGGCATACATCATTAAAACGAATTTGTCAACCAGTCCACATATGATATAACAAACTATAGTTTTGGCAAGTTGGTTATCTTCTAGGTGCATGAATTGTTTACAGACAGATTATTCCACTTATTATTTACTATATCACAATTCCAGTAGGTGAGAAGTTTACATACACTTAAGTTGACTGTGCCGTTAAACAGCTTGGAAATTGCCAGAAAATGAGGTCATGGTTTTAGAAGCTTCTGATAGGCTAATTGACTTCCTTTGAGTCAATTAGAGCTGTACCTGTGGATGTATTTCAAGGCGTACCTTTAAACTCAGTCCCTCTTTGTTTGACATCATGGGAATATAAAAAGAAATCCGCCAGGACCTCCACAAGTTTGGTACATCTTTGGAGCAATTTCCAAATGTACTTTCTGCACTGATGATGTTAAGGTGCGTACATTTAAGTATATATTAAGCAAGTGTGCTAGTATTGGGACTCACTATCGCATTATTTAAATTGCATCTTGAAATTGACATTACAATCAAGCAATTGCTTTGCAGGCCAACATTAGGCATTGTTCTAATAATGTTAGCCACCCCTCACTAACTAATGAGGATCTGCTCCAGAAAGGAAAAACTACAACATAAAATTAGGTAGGACATCACCCTGCAAATAGGTATGTACAGTGTATTATTTATATATTACTTATTTGTATGTCCCTTAAACTTTTTCACACTGGTTCTCAAGACCTTAGGGGCATGCCAATATGGATTTTATAGTGATGTTCATCATGCTTTAAATGTATTTTTAAATAATTAACAAAGAATTAAACGGTTTTGTATTTTTTTGGTCTATGTGACGTCATGCAAGAGGACTTCAACCCAGTAGTGATTAAATTCTCAGAAGTCAAACAAGGAAATGGTTTAATAAAACTAAACATTTATTCTCCGTAGGATAAACATGTATTTGTGAAGGGGTTGTTACTGAAAGGGGATACCTTTTAGCATATTGGATAGCAGTCCAATCCTTGTATCTTTTGCAGAGTAACACTCCGTCCCTGGAGTGAAGTGGCTTCTTTGCTGCCCTTTTTCACGCCTGCCCTTCCTCCAAAAGTCTTTGTCTCACTGTGCATGCAGATGAACTCACACCTGCCTGCTGTGATTCCTGAGACAGCTCTCCGCTGGTGGAGCCCCGTTCCCACAGCTGAATCAACTTGAGGAGATGGTTCTGGCACTTGCTGGACTTTCTTGGGTGCACTGATCCCTTCTTTACAACAATTGAACCTCTCTCCTTGAAGTTCTTGACCCAATAAATGGTTGATCTAGGTACAATCTTACGAGCAGCAATATCCTTGCATGTGAAGCCCTTTTTGTGCAAAGCAATGATGACGGCACTTGTTTCTTTGCAGGTCACACTTATGAAGAGATTCTAAATGATTTTGTCTCCAAAAAGGCATGGTTTGAATTAACATTATTCTGAGATTTCTCATGTTGCTCCTAATGTTTGTGTGTGTAAGGGGAGAGGGTTTATATTATTGTCCTACATCTTTATTTATTTAACTAGAATTGTTTTCATTTACAAAAGGAATGGCTAGGTTGCTGCATTGCAGGATAGTCTACATCTGACTATGTGTTCTCTGACTTTCCAAGTTGGCATATGTAACGTTTCCCAGTTCCCCTTCCCTGGACACTGCCATTTCCTTGGTTTATGTGTCACAGAACTACACTTCCCATTCACCAGTTCGTCTCCCAATGGACTACAGCTTCCTACTCTGGTCTCCTAAGAACTACAATTCCCATACCCGGACACAATTAGCCTAATTCACCACACCTGCTCACTCTGCACAGTATTTAAGC
>JACXGM010010578.1:0-26069 GCA_016801145.1 Umbra pygmaea | reverse complement strand
AGGCATTTGTCCTAGAACCCCGTGGAGACAACATAACCTTTACAAGTAATACTATCAAACTCCCTTTATGGGTGGATCACAACCAAAAAACACGTAGGTACAGGTTTAAATGTGTGACATACATTGGGGTTTCCCCCTTTCCATGAATCTTAATTCATCCCAGGAGGGATGAGAAACCAGCTGTTGAAGGAGTCACTATGTGGATCTTATAAACATTAATTTCCCACTACAAGACTTGAATGAAGCAGAAAGGCGTCAGATAACGCCCATAATAATTGGAATGTGGGTTAGTTGTTTTTATAATTTTCAGTGGTTATGATGAGCAATATGAGAGAGAAATGTGGTTAATGTTGATCGTTGTTTAGGTACATTAAATCACGTTTAGCCTTTTCCTCGCCATAGGAGCCAATGAAGAAGAAAACTTTAACGTGAGATTACTTCTATAATCGTTGGATTTCGGTGTGAGTTATTTTGACAGGCTTAAGTGTTCATGACAAGATATGGCCATGAGAAATGTGGTGATGTTTGACCATTGTTTCGGTACATTAAAACCACGTTAAGCTTTTTCACGTTAAGGGTTGTAGTATGTCCCGTATGCGACGGGATGTCGTAATGTGGCTTAAACAATTTCAGCATGTGTTTAAAGTGCTCATTTTGCACAACCGAATATGGACTCTTGTCTGCAAACACACTGATAGCGTTTGTGATGGCTTTAGCCCGGTCTGATTATTTGCTTAAGTGCCACGGTGATAAGCAGTTGTTTTGCACTCCTTTCGTTTTCACTCCCGTCAGTGAAACACCGGGGTGATGTCGCTTCAAATGCGTGGCCATGCTTGAAATGTTTCCACTGTCATATGGCTTTCTTGTGCCACAGTGCCTACACACTGTCACAGTTTTATCACCAACCTCTTTCCTTCATCATTATATTTAACAGGGAAGCCAAAATGCTCCCATACAGGATTAAAATATGAAGCGGGGCGTTCAAGCTCCTCCGTTCCTCCGCTCGCCATGACCACACTGAGCAGACTGAACATGCTCAACTTTTTTTTCAGAAATCAATCCGCAGATCACGTGTGTCCGGAACCGAAGATATTGATCCAAACCGATCACGGATCAATGACCACTATCTTACGTAGTGTGTATAGACATTGAAGTTACCCTAAGGGTGATGTATGCCCACAGGCGGCTCTGGCCTACACACTCCCAAGTGTGTCCCCTTCTCCCTGGGAGGACAAAATTGAAACAGAGGGTAATGATTATTTACAAATATAATAATTACACAACCAGTCCAAAGGTGTCTCAAAACAAATACACAAGCTCTCTCCCACACAGACAATACAAAGCACACAACTAGGCCTCAACTGTCCACCAAACACACAGTCACCTCTACCCACAGGCAGAGAAACACTCTAACCACTAATTACTAAAAAATCACAAAACAACTTAGCTTACACATTCACATAGAGACATCCAAAGAGAGAGAGACCCAAACACAAAATGGCACATTATATACTGTTGAAGGGCATGATGGGATAGCTGCTGAGTGGAACCAGGTGAACAGGATAACGGGAGGGGAGGAGTCATTGATGAGTGATGATTAGGAACAATTTGCCCCACCTGTGCAGAACAGAAACAAACACACACACACAGAACACCAGCACAGAACAGGGCACACAGAAACCAGTTTACACTTATACTGGGGGATGTAACAGTTATGTAGAATGTGCTATTTTCTACAGTAACTGTTTGGCATTTTCTTAAATGTCTGGAATTAAACAACGTTTCTGATTGTCTTTTGCCTGGAAAAGAAAATAATTCCATCTAATAATAATCTGTCAGAATGTGACAGTCTCCTCCTCCAGGACTGCCTGAGTGGGTGGTTCCAGCCCCACGTAATCCATTTCAGGGATTTGTTTTCTGTTTTACCCAGACAGTTCATTATATTTCCACTAACCAAAAGTTTGCCTTGATTTCTGTAAACCATACAGAGCCAGTTCTACTTCTGTCATTAGTACCGGTACATGTATTTTAGGTGCTGGTTCTGTATAGGTTTTTGTGCTTCATTGTTTAATGTAGCTGGATTTCTGCCATGATTGTTTTGAAGTAGAGTGCTCTTTAGGCATACCTTTAAACTCACCCTAGTCGTTTTCCTTTGTTTAAGTGTTTTTTAGTGTTTAATAAATATCTAATTTTCATCTTCACATGTGCCTCCACCTCTACTCATCTACTCATGGTTACATAGAGATAGCAAATATTGTATGTACAGCTCCGAAAGAAATTAAGGAACCACAGAAAATTAAGGGTATTGATATGAATGTATTTAAAATGTTTTTTACTCCATAAACTGAAAACATTTCTCCCAAATTATTAATAAATATATTGTCATTTAGAGCATGTATTTGCAGAAAATGTTCAAAATAACAACAACATATAGTGTTGTCAGACCTTAAATGAGGCAAAGAAAAATCATTTATTTATTTTTTAAAACACACAATACACACAAGTGTTAACTTAGGAAGAATTCAGAAATCAAAATTTGGTGCAGTAATAATAATTGTTAGCAATAACAATTGGCTTTCATGCATCTTGGCATGTTATCCAAGAGTCTCACATTGATGTTGGGTGACTTCTGGCAGAAAATTTCAATCAGTTCTGCTTTTTTAATGGCTTGTGACAATCATCTTCCTCTTGATCACAGATGTTTTCAAAGGAGAAAAATAATATTTTTTTCCAAAGCTGTAGTGCCCATTGGTACGGTGACCCATATGCAGATTAATCATTCAAATCATTGAAATAAATGTATATACAGTGGGTACGAAAATATTCAGACCCCTTTTAAATTTTCACTGTTTCATTGCAGCCATTTGATAAAATCTTAAAATTTCATTTTATTTCTCATGAATGTACACTCATCACCGCATCCTGACAGAAAAAAACTGAAATGTTCAAAAAGAAAAACTGAAATAGCACATGGTCATAAGTATTCAGACCCTTTGCTGTGACATTCATATATAACTCACATGCTCTCCATTTCTTCTGATCCTGCTTGAGATTGTTCTACTCCTTCGTTGGAGTCCTGCTGTGTTTAATTACACTGATTGGACTTGATTAGGAAAAGCAAACACCTGTCTATATAAGACCTTACAGCTCACAATGCCTGTCAGAGCAAATGAGAATCATGAGGTCACCGGAACTACCCGAGGAGCTCAGAGACAGAGTTGTTGCAAGGCACAGATGTGGCCAAGGTTACAAAATAATTTCTGCAACACTCAAGGTTCCTAAGACCACAGTGGCCTCCATAATCCTTAAATGGAAGAAGTGTGGACAACCAGAACTTTTCCTAGACCTGGGCCGTCCAGCCAAACTGAGCAATCGTGGGAGAAGAGCCTTGGTGAGAGAGGTAAAGAAGAACCCAAGGATCACTGTGGCTGAGCTCCAGAGATGCAGTAGCAAAATAGGAGAAAGTTCCTCAAACTCAACTATCACTGCAGCCCTCCACCAGTCGGGGCTTTATGGCAGAGTGGCCCGACGGTGCAAGACATATGAAAGCCTGTATAGAGTTTGCCAAAAAACACATGAAGGACTCCCAGACTATGAGAAATAAGATTCTCTGGTCTGATGAAACCAAAATTTTACTTTTTGGCGTTAATTCTAAGCGGTATGTGTGGAGAAAACCAGGCACTGCTCATCACCTGCCCAATACAATCCCAACAGTGAAACATGGTGGTGGCAGCATCATGTTATGGGGCTGTTTTTCAGCTGCTGGGGCCGGACGACTGGTTGCAATTGAAGGAAAGATGAATGCGGCCAAGTACAGAGATATCCTGGAAGAAAACCTCATCCAGAGTGCTCAGGACCTCAGACTGGGCCGAAGGTTCACCTTCCAACAAGACAATGACCCTAAGCACACAGCTAAAATAATGAAGGAGTTGCTTCGGAAACAACTCTGTGACTATTCTTGACTGGCCCAGCCAGAGCCCTGACCTAAACCCAATTTAGCATTTTTGGAGAGACCTGAAAATGGCTGTCCACCAACGTTCACCATCCAACATGACGGAACTGGAGAGGATCTGCAAGGAAGAATGGCAGAGGTTCCCCAAATCCAGGTGTGAAAGACTTGTTGCATCATTCCCAAGAAGACTCATGGCTGTACTAGCTCAAGAGGGTGCTTCTAATCAATACTGAGCAAAGGGTCTAAATACTTATGACCATGTGATATTTCAGCTTTTCTTTTTTAATAAATTGGCAAATATTTCTACATTTCCATTTTTTTCTATCAAGATGGGGTGCTGTGTGTACATTAATAAGAAATAAAATGAACTTTTTTGATTTCATCAAATGGCTGCAATTACACAAAGATTTAAAAGGGGTCTGAATACTTTCCGTAACCACTGTATGGTATTAGCCTTATATAACAAACACAATTGAATAAATGATTGTGGTGCATTTCATCTAAAATCATTCTTTAACAAACATGATTAAAGCAATCTAATTCATGTTTTGACTAAAATGATAAAACATCAAAATGTATAGTTGTATTGAACTCTGTAGAGAGTTAATGTATAGTCACCTTTCTTCGAGCATCTGATAACCTCAAACACACCGCAGTATAGTCCCATTGTAGGGATTCAAAGCCTCTTCTGCTAACTGGCTGGTAGCAGAAGGTAGGGTCCATGTCATCTCTAACAGGTAAAATCATGCCTGTCTAACATGTGCCATTCATACTGCTTCCTAAATCCCACTGTTATCGTTATAGAGATTTATATCATCGGTGTCAAATGGCCCAGTGTTTAGGTAGTCAGACTAGTAATTGGATGGTTGCCGGTTTTATTCCCAAGTGGCCCAAAGGTTGTAGTGCCCTTGAGCATGGCACCTTACCCTAATTTGCTCAAGGGTATATTCCTGTATTAGCCACTGGATAAGAGCATCTGCTAAAATGTTAGTCAAAGCCAACACAGTGTACCAATAGGCTTGTACTTAGTGTAATATTATGAAAGGCTTCAAGACACGGCCGAAGATGCGAATTAAGGTTTTTGGAGGAAGATATGTGTGCCTTTTTGGTTGGGTAAAATCAAAGTGAGTTTGCATGTACAGAAGAAGATTTGTGTGGTAGACGGGTACTTCATTTTCCTTCAGTACTCCGTATGGGTTTTTAACGTATTCCCTGATTTCTCCGAACAACTTTTTACCGGTCCAATCAGTGAATGAAATGAGTTTGAGTGTAGTACGTCACGGCCAACATTAGCGATTGGTTATGGCAGATCCAAAGTGGCTCAGAGCAGATCCAATATTTTGAAACTTCAACAGAGTACCTGCCTTCAAGGACGTTAACGCTTGTCAATGGAGAGTGGCCAGACTCTCTGTACAAATGAAATGTACGTACGAAAGTCTGGTAGGACCAGGCTACCTGTATTAATCCAGTGTTCAGTAAAGCATATACATATAAAAAATATTTTAAAAAATATGAATGGGAAAATGCATAGTGCAGCTTTAAGGAAGTGGGTGTGCCTATTGCCCTTTGAGAATGTGTCTGTGTAGAAATGTGAGAGAAACCGGGCTCTTAGCAACCACAGGGCTAGCATCCGGTTTGGCAAAGTGATGCAAATGCGGAGGTGCCTTAAACCTGCATTCTATCTGAATTCCAGATGGGGGCGACACATGCGGTTGCAAAAGGAGGTCAGTTTCTGTAGACGTGTATGAGAAAACGAGCCACTTCTCACTTGATTTATTACCTCAGTAAACATTTTCATAATGAGTTTATGGTCTCAATCGCTAGTTTTTTGTCTTCTGCAATACAGAATGATGTTAATTTTTTTATTTATGGTCTCGTTGATTTTAAAATTGGCGATAATGCAGGGGGTCCCAAGTAAAAAAGTACATTTACATTATACTCCAGTGTTATACTTCTAGTATACTTATGTTTAACCATAAGTATGTATTCAATATATTTATACCATAATAATATATTAGAAGTATATTTAGGACAAATAAAATTTAAAGTACAATTAAGTATATTTTTTTTTGCTTGTGGTGTTTTGGGGTGTGGCTATGTAGTGACTGTGTCACTTTGGTCGCCTAATAATGTCTTGTTCGGTTGTATGACGAGGCACTCAAAGGAGTTGGCAGTTCAGTTTTTCCAGTAAGTAACGTTACATTTTGTTTTAATACAGTTTTTTGTTAGCCAACTTTCTTGTTAGACACCCTCTCGTCTAAAATGGTCTCATCTGCAAACAAGATGGCTGCGCCGGTAACGGCAACTCAATAATTCAAATCAGATCTCCACAAACCAATGGGTGACATCACACATGTTCCGTCCAGTAGTATTTACAGTCAAGGGTACCAACAGAGCACAATTGTCCTGGTAAAATTTGGAATTACATCACGTACAAACCTAATCATACAGTTTGTGAAAAGTGTTTCAAAGTTTGTCTCATGGACGGGGGCAAGACAAAACCTCTCAAAGCATATTTCTAACAACCACCCTGATTTTTCCGGGACTTTAAAACACGACAGGCATGATAACATGAATGAATCATGTAGATACATATATATATATATATATATATATATATATATATATATATACCATATACCATATATATATATATATACCATATATATATATACTGTATATATATTATAGACACAAATATCATGATGGTTAGTGAGTCCACGACAATTGTACACAACACAATTTGCACAGTCCCAGTTTAATTTCACCACAAAGTTCTGACCAATCATATTCCTGTTTCTGGGGGTCTTCTTCCCCCAAAACGCCACCCCTGAAATATTCATTTAAAAGTTTCATAGCCACTATCACATCCGCACAGCCAGGAATGTGCGCGTGTTCCCATTCCATGAATAACCATAGGATTTCAGGCAATATCAGGACTATTGAAAAAGAACAATATTTTCTCTATTTCAACAAAACGCAAAACTATTAAATTATTATTTAATCATTAACACTTTCGATTTCAATTATCAACTAACCATAAATATACCACGTTTATTGTTATTCAGATGTGGTGTTTTGACCCCCGTTGGGACTAATGCAGGTCACACATAAAACAGACATTTATGGGTGTTGTGTAAATTTGATGTATATGTATTGTATTAAAAGGAATGTATTTAGTTAATTAGTACAGGCTTGGCACACCACCCTCTGGACGCTGGGTTTATTGTTCATGTTCTACTAATTACGGTCTAGTTCTGGTTGATTGTAGAGGATTCCTCTCACCTGTCAGCGGTTAGTAATTAGGACACTGTTTAGTAACCAGTGTGCCAGAGAATGCTGTGCAGGCGGGTCGCAACGCCCGTTCGGTGAGTGAGGTCGGCATGGTGGGGAGTTCGGATGGGAGTGTGGGGGTTGCTGGTGTGGGGTTAGGGTTTGAGGACTCACAGTATGTTCGAGGGAAGAAGAAGCGGGCACGGAAGAAAGAGGGTGGTGGGAGTAGTTTGGGAGAGGATGTAGGGCCGGCACTTGGTGGTGGGGAGCAGGGATATAAGGTGGTTGTGGTGTTTGCAGCCCCGACTGGTAAGATGTTCCACCCGGTGTCACTCACGGTGGCGATTAGGGATCAGGTGTTTGAGTGGTGGGAGGGTTCTTATTGTGGTGGGTGGTGTGGCTCAGAGGGATAAGTTGCTGAAGTTGGAGGTGTTGAATGGGGGTAAGGTGAAATGTATGGTGCCTGGGAATGTGGTGAAGGTGAGAGGGGTAATCACGGGTGTGCCGGAGGATCTGTCAATGGAGGAGCTTAAGGAGGTGGTGTCGGGAGGGGTTGTGTTGGAAGCAAGACGGATGGCCAGTAGGGCGGTGGGGTTGGATAAGGTGAGTCCCACGGTGTTGTTGGAGTTTGGGGGTCTTTGCCGAGTAGGGTGCTCTTAGGGTGTCATAGTTTTTATGTTAGGGAATATGTGCCACCGCCACTGAGTGTTTTTTGGGTAGTGGGCGGTATTTTATTTTCTAGAGTCTTGGGGTGAGATGGGTGGAGATGACTTGGGTAGACCGTGACTGGCCTCGCTCTCCGGTACAGTTGGTGGCGGTGTGTGCACCTTCAGTGGGTTGCGATCCGCAATTAAACCCCATAGAAGAAGAAGAAGAATGGTGTGCATCATTGTGAGTGGAAACTGTTATGGTTCCTGTGATGTTTGAGTATGGTGGCTTATTATTGTCAGGTATTATGGTTAGAAGTACTGACGTAGGTCTTGTTGAGCCAGGCGTATGCTCTGTATATTTAGCATTTTTGTCTATGCCGCGTTAGAGCATAGTAGCTTTATACAGTATATATCTGTTGTGCAGCTCCAAGTTCAGCTCCATGACATGTGGTTTGTCTATTCCTAATTCAATTACGACAGGAGAATAAATTATTCAATGAAATATACGTGATTTGACTTTGGTAAGGAATGACCCCCTGGGGGAAATCCAAGTATTTAGATTACACAGAATAGGAGCAGTTAGGCTAATATAATAAGCTAAGTATAATTTTTTTTATTAAATACTCTACATTTTTAAATATTCTTTGTTAGTAAATGTAAAAAATGTTTTAATGAGGCATGATTGGTTATCAGTGATTTTGCCGTGGTATCTATTTGGTAGCAATACTGAGGTACTAAATCAAGTATCAGTATCACAGTCAAAATGTTGGTATCTTAACAACAGTATACAGGGGTTGGATGGAGTGGGATGCATTGCAGATTGAACACACTGTGTAACAAGCTGAAGCCTATAACGGTAACTCATCTTGATGACTAGCTTCTCAATGTTCTCTGCAGCAGCTGGTGGTTAGAACCAGACAGCTGCTTCTTCAGGATGTTTATTTTTTACAAGGCCAGGTTGGGTGTGTTGCTCTGGCAGGGTTTTCCACGGCCAGGGTATTTTTATAAAGATCATAATGTATAGACCAACTAACCCATGTGCAGTAGAATATGGTTTTGAGGGTCACTGAATCGTGTGGGCACCTGTGTGCTTAGTCATTGTAATATTCTTGAGCATGTGTTCATTAGAGTCTAAACATCCCGGTTGAGTAAGAAGCATGATGGAAACCATCAGAGTACTGGATCTGCTTTGGTAGACATCATACTGTCATCAACTGTCCTGACTCAGCTGGAAATTGCTGTGATAAAGCAGGGCCTTCAATAGTAATTGGATATGAAACGCTACTGTGGTTATACAATTTTCACAAATAACATGTTGCAAGTGGCAAAATGATCATCTGTGTAGTTGCTCGAAATCGTGTGACCTTTGGTATGGTCATTGGACTGCTTAAAGCCAATTATGCAGCATGAATAATGACCTTTTCTACCTGACCCGTAGCACGTTGAATTCCATATTTCGTCTGACGTCGCTGACTGTGTGTATGTGTGCTAGTGCTCCAAGGGATGCTCTTTGTCTTTCCCGCTGAATAGCACACATACTGTAAGCCTTGGCTTTTTTCCATGATGACACTATGATGTCTTATAGTGATGTTTATTAAGCTCAATGTCCCCACATCTTACTTTGAGGTATAAGAGTAACTGCCTGCCTAATATTGTTGTATGTTACTTTACAAATCCTTAAATTGGGGATTCTTGAAATCCTGGATAATCTAAAACAAATGCTCCAACCAAAACTTTACAATAACAATATCTTTTGACATGTAAAATCGGTTATCACAACATTTAGAAACTACAACCTGTTTTCATGTAGTGAATCCAACTCAGCAACTCTGTTATAAACAATGTATATCACCTTTTAAAGCTTTTAGTCTCACAAATTTAGTTGAAATACAGTAAATTACTTTAACAACTGATGTTTAATTTCTTTTGTTGCAAAGAGGTGTACATTTAAAATGTGTATTGCGGTTTCACAAATAGTACCTTTTTTTACATCACTACAATGATTTAAGGGAAACACCATGTCCATTTTATTCCTTGTCATTTGATAAGCAGGCAACATCATATGCCTTTATTTGAAGCAGATAAACTATGTTTTTGATCATTAAAGACAATATTGTACTGGGCTCTGTGTGGCATAAAGAGCTAAGTCACAGGCTCAAACAATGACCATGGCTTCTTTGACTTTCATTACCTCTGGGTGTCCTGTTTGTGCAAAAATACCACCCTTGTGTTTATAATGATAAATGAGGAGTTTCTTGTTTTCTGCTTGTGCATACTATGCTGCATGGATGTGCACTGAGCACAGGGGTCTGCTATTTTCTCATGGCTTAACAGAGGTGTCAGGAAAGGTACGAATGTAAACCAATGACTCAAATGTATCACAGAAAATGTATTTGCTATATTTCACAGTGATTTGGCATATATATTTTTTTCTTCTATTCGCAGTGACAGAATGTTACTTTTCATAGACATTTTTAATCTAGGATATTCTATCTTGTGCTTTTAGGGCAGATGAATGCCCTTGTATTGTAAGCCTTGTTCTAGTTCTACCTCACTCTATATGAATGAGAGCTGCACACTTTCACAGAAAGTCCAACTATTATATTTGATAGCTTTACCATTATCCCTCTTCACATTTTTTAAAATCATTTCCAAACCGTAACCCTTACTGTAATTCAATACCCTTTAGGTACAGAGTTTTGCTTTCACTTCACCCTTACACAGTGCATGTATCCTCTCTGTATAAACTTAAATTATTACTGTAAAACCGGAAGTACTTGTTGAATGCAGCCAAGTGACTTTGTGCAAAGAGAAAGGAGAGGGCCTAGAACTGAGCCCTATGGGAGATAATAATGTAATATGTTTATTCATGTGTGAATGTGTTCAGTTTATTTGTTTGTGTGTGTGTGTGTGTGTGTGTAGAGTAGAATAGAATGTTCTCTTGGCCTTGTCATGTCTCTCCCAAGCTGCTCTTAGTCTTTGTGAAGGCAACTGAGTCACTATGGCGATAACCGCACAGCCTGGGGTTGGCGATGGTAAATTGGGCACTGCCCTCCAACTGCACAGGTCAACCCAGATCTGATTAAAAGACCATGAATGTTGACTTATCTCTGAATACTTATGATCGAACTGTGAGATGGCTTTTTCTGATTGTATTGGAAATTGATATTGTTTTATTAAGCTTTGAGCATGGAGGAGCATGGAGGAGGAGAGGAAGGGAATGGTACGTTTTATATTTTCACCTGGAAGAAATAACCTTTTACACTGCTAAAAGATTTAAGGGAACACGCAATCATCACAGGATAACATCAAGTCAATTAAACTTCAGGGATATCAATCTGTCCAGTTAGGAAGCATAAGCGATTGTGAACCAATGTCACCTGATTTGGTGTAAATGAAAGTGACAACAAGTGCACTGGAGAGGCAAAAGCAAGACAACCCCCAAAAAGGGAATGATTTTAATACTAATAATAATAATAATGCATTTGATTTAATGGCGCCTTTCATAACACTCAAGGTCACCTCACAAGCAATATGCATAAAACAAATTACAACAAACAAGCCACACATACAAATACAGTGCAATTAAAACTCAATAAAACATATTCCTAAAAAGCCTTTATAAAAAGATGTGTCTTTAGACGCTTTTTAAATGTCAACAAGCAGTCACTATTGCGAACATCAAGGGGAAGAGAGTTCCATAGGCGGGGAGCAGCATAACTAAAAGATCTGGCACCCATGGTAGTCAGTCGAATTCGAGGTAACACAAGAGAAATTGAAGATGAAGATCTGAGAGCACGTGAAGGACTGTAAACATGGAGAAGTTGAGTAAGGTATTGGGGTGCAAGATTATGAAGTGCCTTATATGTAAGTAGCAAGATCTTGAATTCAACTCTGTACTTCACTGGAAGCCAGTGCAATTACTGCAGAACTGGAGAAATGTGCTCAATAGAAGGTGTCCTTGAAAGAACACGAGCTGCCGAATTTTGAACCAGCTAAAGCTTATGTAACAATTTGGAAGGAACACTGGTGAGAAGAGCGTTACAATAGTCTATACGTGAAGTGACTAGTGCGTGGATAAGAACTGCAGTATTGTTGTTTGAGAGAAAGGGACGGAGACGGTAAATATTACGTAAGTGGAAGTATGCAATCCGAGCGATATTATTGATTTGACCCTCAAAGGATAGTGTGCTATCCATGATGACACCCAAACTTTTAACCTGTGTGGAAGGACAGATTGTTGTATCTAAATCTAATAGGAAGACTATTAGATGTAGATACAACCGATCTATTGCCAACTAGTGAAGCCTCAGTTTGGTTGCCATTAAATTTCAAGAAATTAGCTGAAAGCCAATCTAGCTAGACAGCTAGACAGCTGGACAAAGATGGGGGAGGAAAAGAACCAGTGGGTTTTGCAGACATGTAAAGTTGGGTGTCATCTGCATAACAGTGGAAATTAATACCATACTTACTCAAAATATAACCGAGAGGGAGCATATAGATAATAAAAAGAAGCGGGCCTAAAACAGAACCCTGGGGAACACCAGTGGTAACTGTAGATGTTCTTGAACTAAAACCTTTCAATTGAATACGCTGACTACATCCAGCTAGATATGACCTAAACCAAGACAGAGCAGTGCCAGTAATCCCAATAGAAGCTAACCTGTCAAGAATTATCTTATGTGAGACAGTATCAAAGGCAGCGCTCAAATCAAGAAGGACAAGTATGGTTAAAAGCCCAGAGTCAGCTGCCAACAGCAGATCGTTGGTTATTCTGACAAGAGCAGTCTCAGTGCTATGGTGGGGACGAAAACCAGATTGGAATTGTTCATATAAGTTATTATTGGAAAGATGTTCATGAATTTGAATTGCAATACACTTTTCCACTACCTTAGAGGTAAATGGTAAATTTGAAATTGGGCGAAAATTATCAAAATTTAATGGATCACCCCCTGGTTTCTTAAGTATGTGAGTAATAATAGCAGATTTTAGTATTGGAGATACAGAACCAGAAAAAAGTGAAGCATGAACAATTTTAGTAATCAATGGCAACAGGGCAGGTAGACAAGCTTTCACTAAAGGATTTGGTAGAGGGTCTAACTGACAAGTCGAGGATTTAGATTTATCTATCAGGCCAATTATCTCTGAAGTAGTTGGTAAAGTTAGAAAGAACAGAATGGGGAGGTGTGAGATTGGTAGATTGACATGAGTTATTAGATGCAAAAAAAAGTCAAAACGCAATCACATAAGTCAGTGGAATACATATCAGCTGGCAAAGAATCAGGTGGTTGCAGAAGATTGTTTACCACCAAGAAAAGAGACCTGGAGATCTCATTGCTAGCTCCAATTATGTTGGAGTAATAATCAGATTTAGCTTTGGAGAGTTCATTTTTGTAGTTTTGAATATGTTCACAATACATTTCTTTATGAACTGTAAGGCCAGATCTAGTGAACAACCGCTCTAACCTGCAGCCTTTAGTTTTAAGTTCACGCAGTTCAAGTGTAGTTCTCATAGGTGCGAATTCATCTAAAATCATGTTCAGTCCATCATTATAATATGTGACTAGTTCATCAACAGTAGAGAAATCACATTTACTGGTGCGACAGAGGTTTACCTTAAAAACTGCCAGTTGGGCACAGAAAGACACCAGCATGTGATCTGATATGGTCAGATCAGAAACAGTACAATTATAAGGTGTTATACCAGAGCAGCAAACAAGATCAAGAATATGCCCCTCACTATGAGTGGGCAGTGTGTTAAATTGTTGCATACCAAAGCAGTCCAGACATGATAGGAATGCACTTGTAGATGCATTTTGCAGGTGGTGACCACAGACAATTGCTCTCTCCTCATCCTTCCTGACTGATTCTTCTCTAGTTTTGTGTTTTGTTAGTGTCCTTGACACTACTGGTAGCAGATGAGCAGGTTCACACTGAGCACATGTGACAGACGTGAAAGGGTCTGGAGATGCTGCCAAGTAGCGCCACAGACTCTCCAGGAGCTCACATGCTGATGCCCTTATCACAGTCTGGTAGGAGATCCCCTGGGACACCATCTCATCAGGAGCATGCCCAGACGTTGGTGGCAGGGTAGGAATATCATGACGTCCACGACAACCATGGCCGCCGATGCCCCTTTGTGTGGCCTTAATGCCCTTCTAAAAATCCTAATTCTTTCGACCAAAGTGGCCGAAGTGTCCTTGGGCTGAACGGTTAAAATTAAAATCTTCTGACTCACAACCTGTTACTCATCCTGGGGTATGCACTAGTCCCAATCATCGTGTCAATCAAATGTATGTGCACAACAGAGTTGGAGACTCAAGTCACTGACTTGACTTGAAGTCACACTTAATTCACCAATAAATTGACTTCTGAATTCTCTTGCTTTCTGTTTAGAAGACTTGAGAATTGACTTGGAGTCATTGGACAGTACATATAGCATAGCTAAAACTAAGGAAAAAAAACTGCCTTCACGCCCTGTTCTGGTCAGGCTCTGAGTCTGACAGCTGAAGCAATACAAGTTGAAAGTCACCTACTGTAGGTAACGTTAGCGACAGTCCTCAGAGAAGTGAGCGGGAAGTGAACAGACAAAATGGCAATTGGAAGTGTTCCTGTTCCATTTGTAATAGCATTCAGCTATGAAGATTTTAAAATTGAAGGAGGCAGAGATGTAGCTACCAAAACATCAAACTTCTTGCGTCACTTGAAGGGACAGAGAGAGGTTAGTCAGACTTAGTCAGCAGGTAACTAACATAACGTTACATTATCAAGCTAACGTAACAAATTAGGTAGTAGAATACGGTTGTCTTAGCTAACTAGCCAAATTACAGCTGCTGAAACATTGAAATCCAGCTACCTTTTGGTTTCTCATTGAATGTAAAAAAACCAGGGAGAATTCACATTGTTTTCATAACATAAAGAGCTGTTCGCCCATGGATCAACTAACACTTTAGACTTGACTTGGACTTGCCTGCAGTGACTTGAGACTTGATTTTGACTTGCATGAACAAACACGTGCGCACATTCACGCACAGTCTTGAAGTTTTTAAGGTCTCAATAGCATCATCACTTGAGTCTTGCAAACACAACTAAAGATATAGCCACAAGTGGCGATTTGTGGGTTCAACCCTTTTTTTCTCAATAGCGACTTCAAAGTCATTTCACACAAGGTTTAACATTGTTATAAAACATATCCTATAATTTTTATGATCTATAGCTTGATTTTACGTCATTTCACGTGCAGTTATTAAACATGTATAGCGCCCTAAAGTGGTCAATTTGAATGAGAATTTTATGTCTAGAGTCACACCCCTTTCAAAGTTCATTGGTCAATAACTTGAAATGTAATTGAGATTTACATGTTTTGTTCAACTTCAAATAAGCTTGTTCCAATAATGATTCACTGAAAATGTGGTGGCAATCGGAGCTATGGTGTAGTGGCAATACACAAATGTTACTATTAATTGCATATTAATAGTGGGCAGGACCGGGAATCGTAATAACATTATGATACCAAACTTTATACACAAATAAACCGTTTATATAAATAAACTATTTATTTTAATTTTGAACTCAATTCTATTTGCTGTCTCTTCATGCTCTCATATTTGCTTTGGTGTGGTTGGTTAAATGGATGACGGGCTCCACACAGCTGTAACAGTTGGTGGCTGTAATGCACAAAGTTCTTATGTCAATGCCAACCACCAATAATATAAGAGAAGAAGGCTTCCCCCACAAACTTTGTTGCCGCGAAAATCACAAATTCAGTTTTATTGGAAGATTAATTGAGGACAGGTGCACCAGCAACTGTGGGACTCCATCTTAATGGAAACACATTGAAAATATGGTTAGGCTAAATAATGTGTGCGTGTCTGCGCGGGTGTGTGCGCGTGCCTGTGTGTGTGTGTGTTTGCATGGATGATTTACAGAAAATGTTGTGTGATTTGTTATGGCAGATCCAGATCCAATAGTTTTAAACTTCAACAGAGTACCCGCCTTCAAGGAAGTTAACGCTTGTCAACGGAGAGTGGCCAGACTATGTACAAATGAAATGTACGTACTAGAGTCTGGTAGAACCAGGCTAGGGTATGCTGTGATCCAGGGCCAGCCCGAGACATAAGCAAAACCTGTTTTCCTGGCAATATTGTCCCCGCAACACAAACTCTGATTTGTCCCTTCAAAAGAATAGCGCTTGTTTTAATTTATTGCAATAACCATTGTTAACTCATTATAAAGATAGTGAATTGTAACCAAATGCAATTGTATTGTGTATAAATGAACTATGTATGTGATAGCAAAAAAGCATTTAACATATTTTTCATAAAAACTTCATAATAACAACAGTGACAAATATGTTGTCCACACAATTTGATTGAAAATATTGTCAGTTTCACATGTGAAAACACAACTACATTTGAAATACATTGACTAGTGTCTATTTTATCCAACAATAGACTAATTGTAGCAACACATGAACATGGACTCACTACCCGTCTATGCATTGAATTACCAATAATTTTTTCAATGAATTACGAGCACTATTATTTTGAACTGACAAATCAGAGTTTTTGTTTCGGTCACAATATAATTTTGCCAGGCAAACAAGTTTCGCTTATGTCTTGGGCCGTCCCTGCTGTGATCTGTACTGTATTTTTTACTGTAACTGACAGATTCCGGTCAAAAAACACAAAACGGGAGTGGGAGGGAATGGGAGTCACCCTTGTGGGATTGGGACGGGACAGGATTTTCCTCCAGTTTTTTTGTGGGATTGTGATGGGACAGGATTTATTTTTTGGGAGTGGTTTAAAAATTCACTCCTGTGTCACCCTCTAGTCTGGGGCACTTATCTGAACATATCCTGTGAGATTTATGATGATTGGCCTTACGGTTGCTCATTTGTGTTCATTAATGTCCAGAGCCACACCCCTTTCAAAGTTCATTGGTCAATAACTTGAAAAGTAATTGAGATATCAACATTGTTTATTCAACTTTTAATACAGCTGTTCCAATGATGATTCACTGAAATTTTGGTGGCAATCGGAGCTACGGTTTAGGAGATGTCAAAAATGTGTTTTTCAAAACGGCGGAAAATGTTTGTAGGCGGACCTTAATGTTCCTTGAGGCGTTTTTGTAGAGCACACTGAGCTGCAACTGTGTGAGAGATTTCAAGTCAATCGGACTTACGGTGTGAGAGGCGTGGCCTTTCAAAGTTTACATTTTGAAGCCTTAATAACAGCGCCACCATGTGGCCGATTGGGTTCATATTTCTATGGAACCACATGCACACCATTTCCAGTTATTCCCCCAAGTTTCATGTTCCTAGCTCATTCCAGCTCACGGGAATTTCAGCCGGAGTGGCAGACAACAAATAATAATAATAATATTAATAATAACCATTAAACACAAAAACAATAGGGTTCTACCACTTCGTAGTTGAACCCTAAAAAGGTAAGCAGAGAGTGCGTTGACAAGTACAGGAGTTCAACTAGCTAACGTTACATGCTAGCTTGTTTGGTTTGCAGATAGTTAGCTATGCTAGCTGGTTGCTAATTGTACACACAAACACTATGAATTATTTTGGGACTAAACATGAAAACATACAGGCTGCGATGCAACATTTACACAACCACGACCCGCACAGACACCCTCACTGACGCTGCCTCCCTGTCCCCCTTGACATCCCCATCACCAAGTGATACACTCAGCTAAGCTCTGGCTTTGGGTATACATCTGTAGGTGAGACTGTGTGTGTGTAGCTATGTTTATGTGTGAATAAAAAGAGTCTATCTTAGAATGTATTTTTTTAAGTAGGTTGAACCTAAAATGTAAACATGTAATGTATGGAACATGTAATGTGAATATGATTTTACTACAAAATAGAAATAAAAGAATTTGGAGAAGCCTTTTCTCCTGCAAACCATTTACAGTTCTCCTGTCTAATTCATCCTGTGTCCATTGGGTTATATCTCTGTACAGCATGTCATTGGGTTATATCTCTTACCGCATGTCATAGGGTTAGATCTCTGTACAGCATGTCAAGGGTTAGATCTCTGTACAGCATGTCAAGGGTTAGATCTCTGTACAGCATGTCATAACTTTAGACCTGTAACGCGTTGGAGAGAGAAAGGGGTAAATAAATGGCTATTTTGCTTGATGGTCTAAGTGCCCTGGATGTTGGCCTTTGTTCCCTGGCAAATTGGGCACCTCCTTATGGCCAATTGGCCTTCCCCCTAAAATCCTGAAATTCCATGCCTGGTTTTCGGGAGTGCATACCTGCACGTGGGGTCCATACATACTACCGAGTCACATTATGAGTTGCCGTGAGGAAACATCCTGTGATGTCAATTGTTTACTTAGAGTTTTCAGTGTGAGTTTGAATCCAGCCCTCAATCGTTTGGTGATTTTAGTTTCCATTGACCGTTGTTGTCATTTTGTTCTCAACAAATTACACAATGTAGTAAAGAATTAGATCCTTAGTATGTTATGTTGAACGAGGCACAGTGTGTGATTTGAGTGTTCCCTTAATTTTTTTTAGCATTCTAGTTATCAGCCCTACAACCACTTTTAGATATGGACTGACAATCTCACTTTTTCTGTAAAACTCAAACCAGCTCTGATCCCCTACTCACTTGTTCGCAGTGTCCTTCCTACACAGTCACGTGTTTTAAATAAACTCAGAGGGTGACTTCCACAGAGTAGCTTGGGTTTTAATAAACACATCATATTTAGGACATACTCCTGACTTGAATGATGCAATTCACAGTCCACTTTTAACTCATGAAACAAGCATGGAATTGTCCCTTCTATTATTTAAGAAGAAATAAAACTATTTTGTTTGTGTCATGTCTGAAAGTCACAATAAATAAATGTGTGTCATAAAATTTGTCACACCTATTGATTATTATATGTGGAATTGTGCAAGTTGAAAAGTTACATGGTGCCTTATGGTATTCCTTTGCTCATGAAGGCAGTATCTTTGCGCACTCTGGAAGAGGCCAGTGTAATTAACCCCTACAACATTAAAATTGTTTGCCGTTAGCATTTTGGAAACTTAGGCAAATGGCAGAGACACACGTGAGCGGGCAAATGGACAGCCAATGGTGGAGTGGGGGGAGGAGGGTTTTTATTTGGGGTTTAGCACACCTCACTCTCTCTCTTCCTAACTGGGCTGAGCTGTACACTGAGATCTAAAGAACTCTCTGACCTGCTACACCAAACCCTGCAGCCCTGTGAAGCCTCATAATTACACAACCTAGAATGGCACAGCACAGTGGAACACATCACAGCTCCTCACAGCACAGCTATAGTTACAGCTACAGCACAGCTACAATTACAGCACATCTGAAGGACAGCTGCAACACAGCTGCAGCACAGCTACTGTACAGTTCCAGCACAACTACAGCACAACACAGATACAGCACAGCTACAGACCAGCCATAGCACAGCTACAGAACAACACAGCTACAGCACAGCACAGCTACAGACAAGCTACAGCAGAACACAGCTACAGCACAGCTACTGACCAGCTACAACACAACACAACACAGCTACAGCACAACACGGCTACAGACCAGCTACAGCACAGCACAGCTACAGACCAGCTAGAGCACAACACAGCTACAGCACAGCTACAGACCACCTACAGCACAGCTAGGGGAAAGAGATGAAGGGTGAATGGGAGGGAGACCCCGCTAAGTCTCTTCCCAGGTCTTTACCATTTTAGAGGGTTTTTCATTGCCAGGATGCTACATCACCTAAGTGCGTCTGTGGGAGGAATTTGTGACAGCTAGTGGTGTAAAATGTTTTTTTTTTCTCCATAATACATTTGATAAATTGCCTTGTAATCAGTGGTGGACTTCTTGTTCTGCAAACTCCCCCCATCTTGTCTTCCTCCTCCACTTCAACTTCTTTTTTCACTTTTGTAAAAGCAGCAATTCACTCATCTGACAATGGGAGGCTTATGACCATAAAGGAGAGGAGTGACATCACAGCAGACATAATACATCTGCATCTGCTGTAGTCTAAAAATATGCACCACACGGCGGAGAGAAAAGACTGTCTGAAACTGCACCCCGCTATATATTTCCATCTAACAATAATATATATATATTTTTTACTTGAACTTTGTCAATAATTATTAGTAAATAATACATTTCACGATCACGCCATGAGCACCTGCACTGTAAAATAAAGTTACATTTGGGAATCGCCATCGTAAGTATTCTAGAGAACACTTATAAAGATGAGAGAACAAGGACGTGCCCTCCATTTGAACAGACGTGATCAGCTCCAGTGCTGAAACAGTAGAACTTGTAGTCCTCACTTAATCTAGAAAGAGCAGTATGAATCCACAAGTAGCAGTTTATTTTTGTATTTTTTACGTTCATTATTTCCATACTGAAAACATTCGGCTTCTACCATATGTTTACTTAATCCAGGAGATCTAGTGAAACAGTTATAGTTCTACTGGCAGCTGTTCTTGCTTTGTCAGATTATTTTCAGGACAACCCAGGCTACATTTGACAAAGAATGCATTCATGTTTTCTATTAACAAATGTAAAGATTGTTTGTTCAGACTGAATTAATATACAATTAAATGTTGACAGTGACAGAAGTTATTTTAATAATGGGTAAGGTTACCTTAAATTAAATTAGTTTCATATTTGAATAAACCATTTAGATAATAACAGCATTTCTTGGACATTATTTGGACAGTTTGCTTCATAGCTCTCATTTATTAGGTCGTATGAGAGCTCAGGATTTGGGATAGATAAGTCGGATTATACTCTGTGCAAATTTAGTTGTGGAAGTAGAGTTGGTGAGTGTAATCATCCCACACATGATCTGACTAAAGGCTTCCGTGTTGGATGTGCTGTGCCACAAGAATCAGTGACATGTGGTTGCGTGAACCATGTGAGTGCCCTTCACCATTATCTATCCAGGTAGTTTCTGAGCTGTCGACAACAAGGCAGGGTCAGTCAAGACCAATTGGGATGGCTGAAAAATAGGGGGAAAGCCCTGTTTAGCTCAGCAATGGAAAATAAACTGGTATGTTAATGAAGACCTCAAAAGAATGCTCACCATGATGAAGAAACAAAAAACAAATAACTGTCTGACAGATCAAGCGGTAGGAATGCACAAATGTGTCAACCACTTCAGTTCGCAGACATCTCCACCAAAGGGTTGACTGCAAATTGCAAAAATAGTAGTTAGACTCAAGATCAGGATGGGCTCAAAAATGCCAGAAAGAGCCTACAATAAAATGTCCATTAGAGAACTGTACTGTGATATGTCCGGTATAGCATGGTAGAGTCCTCTAATGCAAAAGGGGCATTTTTCGCATTCCCATCTATCCCTGGCCCAATATAGAGCAGACCATACCAGTCTATATCAGAGGAAAAAATACATAGCACTCATACGGGACGAAGCAGACTGGTGGGTGGGATTATGAATGGAGAAATTCAACGGCCAATGTCCGTTGGTTTCTTTACTTGACTGACACATTTCCTTCAGGATTCTAAATCTAATGTCCCTTATATGCACTTATACCATCATTATATAAAAAAATAGCAATGGGAATAATGATTTTAATAATTTTCATTCTTATTTTCCCATTTCAACAGAAATTGTGCCAATCATAGGTCCATCTTTGATAACTGTCATACATTTTAGTTGGTGCTTTTGTGCGTAACCAAACGCTATATAGTGTAGGGAAAGATTATCTTATATAAATCGTTTGTTTTCCTATTTTTAAAATAACAAGATATCGTTTTTACAGCTTTATAAGCAGGTATCTGAAAGAAGAAGTACTGTAGCCTTCTCACCAGTGAAATTCTACACCCCTATTAAACTCTTGAGTCAGGATAACAGTTGGCTGGTCTGTTTAATATGCATCCGGATCAACAAACATCACTTGCCCTTTAATATTTGGGACTGAGCGTCACAACATAGATACAAATTATTGTATTTTTGAATTCTAATGCCATGTAGCAAAAGGTTTTATGGTCAGATGAGACCAGGATTGAACATTTTGGTCTGCACTGCAAGCGTTATGTTTGGTGAAACCCTAACACAGCACAGCACCCAAAACACACCATACCTACTGTGAAGCATAATGGTGGCAACATTATGTTGTGGGGGTGTTTCTCTTCAGTGTGGACTGGGCAATTGGTCAGGATTAAAGGGAAAATGGATGCTGCCAAGTTCACCCAAATTCATCAGGAAAACATGTGGCCCTAGACAGCTGAAGATGGGCAGGTGGTTCACCTTCTAGCACACAACGACCCTAAACATACCGCTGTAAGAAAAAAAGTGAAAATTTCAAAGGGGTATGATGATTTTCTATAGGCACTATAAATACTGATGGCAGTGGAATTCTGATGTGTACCAAAAAAATTGTCTGCTCAGATTAAATGAAATGCCTTGGATGAAACTTCATTTTTCAGCAAGACAATGACCTCAAATATACTGTTACAGCAACCAAGGACTTTTTCAGCACCAAAAAGTGAAATGTTCTTGACTGGTCAATCACCCAACCTGAATCAAAATGAGAGTTTTGCATTGCCACTAATGAAGACAAGACTGAAGGCAGAAATACTACACCAAAAACATTAAATGAACAAGGCTGAACTCTCATGTCATGAGGGGACGCGCATCCTAAGAATAACTGTGGAAATACATAGATTACCCAGTGTTTACATATCCAAGATTTATGGGTAGGCTGTGCGATGCTGCTGAAGGCCCACAACAAAATGTATTGAGTACTTACTCTGGAGGGGACCTATGCTGACAGAACTCCGTAGAGCTGTGTGTCACTGTACAAGAGAGCAGAATGAAATGACTGGATCAAGCTGTGTGCTTTTTGCACCCACAGTGTGTGTGTGTGAGTGCTGGTAATGTAGTAATCACTTTAAAGCTGCAACATTACTCTGCTTTTTTATTTATTAAAGTCTATCTGCTGGAAAATGAAATGCTAACAGATGGCAAAAGTGACACCAAATGATATAAAGTTTGTTATATTGAGCGATAGAGCATAGCTTTTCTATTTAATAGTATTCTGTATCGTTAAACTCGATAAACTTTAGTTCCATTGCAATAGACACTGCCATGAATATCAGACAATACTCCATGTCAAATGATTGACAAGGCTTAGTTTGCCCTTTTGCTTGTAGAGGTCCAGGGGCTACCAGAGCACTACTTTCTTCTGGATCTCTATCATGGAGATGAATAACACCTTGTTTGATAAAAATGTTGTTTATCCTTTGTCTGTCAGAATCAAGCAGGTGTTTGGTAATAGTTGTTCAGTTTACCCTGTTTGATTCTGTAAATGGTTTTAAGTACAGTATATCTGCATTTGACTTACGTTTCTTATGAAGAAATGTTTTACATAGCTCATAAAATCTGGATTCAGTGGAGCACGACTAAACTTGCAGGATTGGTGTGTCAGCTCGGTAGTTAGGGAGTCCGGCTTGTAGTCAGTACATTGCCAGTTCGATTCCTGACTGTGCCACACACTTTACTGGGTAAAAGCATCTGTGAAATTACTAAAAATGTAAAAACGAGACTTTCATATTTGTTAGCTGACTCTGGAGTGTTAGCTCTGTTAGGCTTTGGCCAATTTCATGTCAGCAGAGTCTGTGTTATATAGAATCTGCTTAAATATGTGAAGTAATGATACGCGTTGTTCCAGGTGTTTGTTTTTTATCAGTGATGCTTTGGTCGAAACACAAACAACGGAACACAAACTACTTGAAATATCGAAAGGGGATTATCTTAGCTTTTGAACATCCTTTGTGCGCTGTTTAGTGTCAGATATTGCCTATTCGTATAGCATATATAGACACCAATGTAAAGTGACGTTGATAACCAAGTTATGCAAGATTTATGTCTGTGTTTGAGAGATAAGGCTTTAGCTCATTTAAATAACACAATGTTCTTCTTTGCCTGTGTCCAGAGACATGGTGGTGCAGCAGCAGGCTGGAGGCCTTTCGGACCTGGAGATTATCTCCCAGCCAGACCCAGTGGAGGAGCAAGGTGTGGATGAGGTGAATCCATCATGCTTGGCGCCTGTCCAACTGGTCAGCTTCGGCTACAGGGACCTTCCTCTGGCCCATCTGGACCTCTCCCTGGCTGGGTCACAGCTCCTATCTAATCTCGATGAAGATGACAACAGAGAAGGGTGAGTCAATACAGTATTATTAATCTCAACAAACGCAGTCAACGTTTTAGCCTTTTACTGACTATAGTCCTTGATTTCACATGAAACCCATTTTGTAGGGTAAGAAGCTCAGGCTTTATTTTCAGCTGTTACACAAACACTAAAAATCCTCCAAACATTGAACTTGTCTTCAAAGATTATCACAATGATCTTAGAACGTTTCAATGAATGCCTTTCCACACCTTGGCTGTATGACAAATTCCCTGTTATCATCAAAAGGGACCCACTTCTGGTTTTAGAATATCACATGAAATAAGGCTATTGACTATTTTGTATTGTATGCACATTAAGCATTGAACTGTTTGAAAGCTTGCTAGGGAAGTCTGTGTGTACTCTCTCTTTGGTGTGCTTAGCTGAGGACCGCCCCCACTGTGACAAAAACATGACCTCTCCCAGCCGAGGTCGTTGGATCCTAATTGGGGAGGGCAGGCTCGTGTTACACTTGGGGCCGGAGCGAATGGAACGGTGCGCAACGCACCAAACCCAGTGTGCGACACGAAACCCAATGTGCGATACTGTTCTGTTTCCCCCAGTCCGGACAATAATATAGTTTAATAGTAATATGAGCTCGCGCACCCAAATTAAGATCCACTGACCGCTGCTGCCCTCTCCCATATCATAGTTGGGCCAATGCTCCTATGGGAACCATAAGGCCCAGATCAGCTGCCACCCTCTGATGAGGCACACCTGCCTCTGACCAAGCCTTATCAGAAGGAGGAGAAAGTGGACCCAGAAGTAGAGAAAAGAAAAGAAGTGTGTGGTGCTTTGCTGCACTGCCCTAGCTACTCTTCTGTCCGACACAGGCTTGAAGAAAGAGGACAAATAAAGAGACCACTGACACTACAACCGTTCCAATTAATAACTCTCAATCCCACCCATGGGAAGCCTTCTCTACCGGGTTGAATATACGTTTTTTACTTTTACCCCACTTTGATAGTTTTTTATAATAAACACCGTCCAGGAACCAAACTACTAAATCTGTGTTCTGTGTTCAATCTGTGTTCTCCCCTGTGACACCATACACAGAAACTTGTGTGTCTGTCTTTTACAAACATGGGGGTTAAGAGGCAATTTTACAAACCTTTTTTCTGCCATTTCACATTGTTGTTTACTTGACAGAACATTTTTACACAAGGGCTTTTTCCTGAAGGTCATCACACAGAATGTGTGTAAATCCTCTTCAATCGTGTTAACCCCTGCCAGGCTGCTGGCACAGATGGCATCTCCAGCCGGTCCCTCAGGGCATGTGCAGATCATTTAGCGGGAGCCTTCACTGACATCTTCAACCTTTCCCAGGCCATTATATTCCACCCTTCAAGAAATGCACCATCATCCCTGTTCCCAAGAAAGGTAAGGTGACGTAGCTGAATGATTACCGTCCCTTAGCTCTTACTTCTGTCATCATGAAATGCTTTGAAAGTCAAAAATCACATTGTCTCCTGCCACCCAGACAGATCCACAGGCAATGCCATCAACACTGCATACAACGGCAGTGGTGAATAAAGCATGTCAGCATCTGTACATTCTCAGGAGGACAAATAAATTCAACTTGTCCTAGGAAGATCTCACAGTGTTCTACAGGGGCACCATTGGGAGTACAGTCGTGACTCGTGGTCAAAAGTTTTGAGAATGAAAGTTATGGTCTCCACAACGTTTGCTGCACAGTGTTATTAGATCTTTTTGTCAGTAGTTACTATGGTATACTGAAGTATAATTACAAGCAGTCCATAAGTGTCAAAGGCTTTTATTGACAATTACATGAAGTTTATGCAGAGACAATGGCCCTCATTTATGAAACGTGCGTACGACCTAAAACAGGCGTACGACGGGCGTACGGCGATTCTAACGCAAAGCAAGGGATTTATCAATTTGAACGTGATCGTAGGCTGCGATGAAATCTCACGTCTGGTCTGACTTCGTGTACGCAAATTCTATAGTGTGACTAGCCGTGGTATAACCACCTTGTTCAGTGAATTGT
>JACXGM010010577.1:0-26071 GCA_016801145.1 Umbra pygmaea | reverse complement strand
ACCCCCCCCCCCTCCAGAGTCACCTGATCTACTTACGTGCTCCTAATGAACAAATGGTGAAAGGAACAGAGGGAACAGATGCCACTGAAACAAGGAACTAATAACAGCTTCGGGGTTCACGGAGTTCACAGCGTGGAGCGAGAGGAAGAGGGGTAGTCGGAGGAGAGGAATACCTGAGGAGAGGCGGGAGGTATACGGGTACCAATTGAGACAAACAACTTGGAGAAGCTGCATTTCATTCAGAGGAGGAGGGTGACACTGTTTATCTAAATAAAAGTGTCAGTCGCCTTCACAGTGTGCTGTTACGCAATATAAAATGTTGTTTTTATCTCCCGTTTCCCAGAGGAGGGCTTGCACCCCTACTAGAGCTCTTCAATGTGTCATGTGTCATTACACTGAGACGAGGCACTCTCAATGACGCACTGAGTGTGTCTGTGTGTCTGTGTGTCTGACACTGTGCAGCGAGGCTCCGCTAAAGCGCTAAAGAGAGATGCATTTGTTACACTTGAAGTCATGTGTATCTTCCAGGGGCATTGGAGAGGAATTTACAATTCCTTTCAAAGGTCCTTTTTGCGCCGACAACCCGCTGTGACAAGATAGCGGGACTTTCTGTCCAATAGCCACGCTTGTTACACGGAGGTCTGGGGAGTAGCCTTGGCAATACCACACGGCTTTTAAAACGTACAATCACAGACCGTTCCGGCGCTCTAATTCCTTTTTTGACAATAGTAATAACCACAACTAATAGTAACTACTCACTACAGATGCTGACATTGTCGTTGTTGAGCGCATTAGTGTTCCCTAAGTTATTCAAACTTCCTAACTCTTCTATTTGGCTGTTGCGAAACCTCTTGGCTTAAATCGTACTCTAAAAACAAATGTTCAGAATCTCCGGGAGATCTAAATGCTCTCTTCTATCCCAGGGCACTTGCAATGTTGTTCAGCCTTCGCTTGTGTTGTGGCGTTAGCCTGCTGCTAGCATTGGTGGGTGTGAGGGCGGGAGGGTGGGTGTGTGGTGCATACGGGGCGGATGTGCTAACAAGGTAGGTAGTGGCGGCTCGCCTCACCTCCTGGAGCCAGGCGCTAATAGATGCAGTGGTTTGACAGACCGCTGTCTACGCTAATATATGCTACCTCACCTGGCAGTGACAAGGTGAGATGGGAGACATAAACAAGGCAGTATCTCTTAAGACTATATCCATTGGATGACACCTTAGTACTTTTAAACTTTGACATGAAGGTGAGCAGATGCTAATGCATACCTGTGTTATTTGTTAAGTGGGCATTTCACTTAACATATGGCATGTTAGACAAGTTGAAATGATTATTGCAAATAAGTTGTTCAGCACTACTGCATTTACATTATTACAAAGAAATAAATAATAAACTATGTACAGTATATGGGATAATTATTCCCTACACTATGCAGTGCTTTATAACAAAAAATGCACAGCCTAAAATGTATCAATTATATTAAATACGGACCGGTGCATGCACGTTGACAAACCCTTTGGAAGCAAAATTCGTCATGTCCTTATTGAAATTCCTGTTTAAATGGCATATGCACTGCATGGTGTAGAAAATAAATGTCCCATCTAAACTGACTTTTTTGATTTAAAAAATATCATGAAGTAAATGTTCTACAGCTTTTGGAAGTAATTTTGTTCCACTCTGTGGAATTCTACACAATGTACCTTTAAATAAAAAAGTAAAGCATAATGAACCTACCTGTAATTTCCCAATTATATAATATTAATCTCTGTATCATACATACATCCACAATGATGTGAAAATAAGATGAGTAAATAAGTAGTCTGTAGAGAAATTGTGGCCAACCAATTGTAATCTTTAGAATTGGACTCTGCATATGTGTTGGGGGGATGTGTGCGTGTGTGTTGGGGGGATGTGTGCGTGTGTGTTGGGGGGATGTGTGCGTGTGTGTTGGGGGGATGTGTGCGTGTGTGTTACAACACTCACCGGTCCCTGCTCCTTCTTGATGGGAAGGCGGCATTGCAGCCGGACACCGTGCACACATGCATCTCCTTTAGGTGAACGTTCTTGTAGTGCAGTTTGACACTGTATGAGCTCTTGAAGCTCTTCTTGCACACGTAGCAGATTTTGGGGTCGGAGTTGGGGCTGGTGCACAGGTCGCCCTCGGGGGAGTGAGATGAGGGGAATTTGGGCAGGCTTGCGCCATAGTTCATGGAGGAGAGGAAGCTCTCATGCAGGGCGGCCATGCTGGCATTGTAGAGGCCATATTGGCTCATACAGAACATGTCGTAGGTGGGGTCATTGAGTTCCTCCTTGATCTTCATGGCAGGCTGGTGAGGAGATGGTGACGAGCGACTCTTGGACTCTTCCAGCTCCTTCCTAAGCAGGGCCTCCTCATCTCGGGACTCCTGGTCTTCTTGTTCCTTGTCCAGGCCATTGTCTCCGCGGATCCTGGAGCTCCTGGATGAGTGGAGCCTCTGCTGCTGCTCCTCTACCTCCATCATATCCTCCCGGTAGAACATCTTGGAGTCAGACGTTTCCGATTCATTCTCGAAGTCTCTTTCGTGGTCCTGGTCCTCAGAAGTGAAGCTGTCCATGCAGCGTAGCTCGCCACCTGGGCCTCCTCTCTCTCCCCTGCCGCCTTCTGCACCGGGCCCTCCATCCCGGCAGTCGTCCTGGTCCATCCTAATCAGGTGTCCCCTCATCAGGCCGGGGCTCATCTCGTCCTGGGAAGGGGACTGGTGCCCACTGCCTCCGCTATGTTGGCCGTTGTTGTTGCCTCCGTTGTTGTTGTTGTTGCAGTTGCCATTTATGTTGTTGTGATGGAGGTGGGACGAGGAGTGTTGGCGGTGGCAGCTGTCGTCATCCTCGTCATCTCGGTCCTCGTCGTAATCGTCTGCCACATCAATCACCTCCTTCTCAATCTTCACTGGCATGCTGGATTTCCGAGGCTTTTTCTTCGGAGTGGGGTCTGTGTTGGTAGTGGTACTGGGATCCGGCTGTGGGATGCCGACAGTGGCCAGCCTGTGGTGGGACATTGCCCCGCCGTCAGAGGACAAGTTGTGGGCATGGGAGGACGCAGCCGCGGCGGCAGCGGCCAGAAGATGGTGCTGTTGGTCCATCAAGGTTGTGCTGTTGGTAGTGTTGGGCAAGATAGGGCTAGTTGGCAGCGATACTGGCGGACTCACCAGGTCCTGGGGGGATAGCAGCGTGCGGTAGAAGGGTGGCATTGGCTGGACGGGCTGCACCGACTTTAGGGAGGGGAACACCAGAGGGCTCTGGAGGGGTGACTGGAGCATGGGGTCCAGGGGTGGGGTGGCAAAGCCCAGAGGCGGCCGTCCGGGGCTGGTAAGGGTGAACCCGCTCTTGGAGCTGGAGATGACGGGTGTGCCGGGGACTGAGTTTGAGCGAATTAGGTCCTTGTCGCGGTTGTTCCGCAGCATGGGCATGTGTAGACGCGGGTTGGGGTTGGCGCTGTGCCGGTTGCGGCTGCGCAGTGAGCTGAACACCATGTTGCAGCCCTCGATGGTGCAGCGGTGCTTGATTTTCAGGTGCACTGCATTGTAGTGGATCTTCAACGTGCCCTTGTCGTAAAAGGTCTTTCCGCATGAGTTGCAGCACACGCGGCCTTTGCGTGACGTTGCCCCCATACGCCGCATGCGGTGCATCTTGGAGGAGAAGGAGGAGTGGGTGATGCTCTTGGACTGCTCGCTCTTCACAAAGTGGTGGTGGGCCTGGTGGTCATTGAGGGAGGTAGACCCAGGTCGTGGGGTACCGGGCTGCCCCTGGCCCTGCCCCTGCTGCTCTGTCTGCTGTTGGGACTGCTGGGACTGCTGGCTGGAAGGGGTTGGCGAGACTGGTGATGCCCGGTTGTTGGGCTCTTGCTTGGGCTCGATGGCATTGTTCAGGGTCCCTAGGATGCCGATGCGGTTGGGGCTTTGGCCGCTGCTGCGGAAGGGGCTTAGGGATACCTCGGACTCGCTGCTGTCCACCGGCTCACTTTGGTTGGGCAGGCTCGCCTCACGGTCTCTCTCCCTGAGGCCGCGGAGGCCTGACTGCTCCAGCGCCAAGCCGTTCGGGGGCAGGCCCAGCATGGGGGCTGAAACAGGGTTGATGTACTGGAAGGGCAGCATGAAGGCCAGGCTGTTGGGGATGTTCTCAAAGTGGTGGATACTGGAGGGGCTGCTGGTCTCCATGTGATTGAGGAGTCCTGGGCTGCGGCCGCGTCCTGTGCTGTTGCTCTCGATGAACGTCCGGATGCCTGAGTCGGTCTTGGAGGAGGGCACGGTGACCGCCTGACCCTCCTTCTCCTGAATGGCCATCAGCTCCACTATGGATTTGGTCTCGCCGAAGCGGAGGAACTGCTGCAGGGTGATGATCTCCTCTTCCCGGGACATGATGGACCAGCGGTCGAGCACCTTGCCCGCAGCATCCTAGAGGCCAAGTGCAAAGACAGGAAGGAAAAGAGACAAGTTATTGATTGTGCATAATTATTCTGGCTGAGATTGAGGAGGTTTGTAGGGGTTGATGTTATCGCCTCATGAAATTCGGAGGCACCTGGAGCGAAAGCAGAGCTCTGATAATAAACAGAGCTCTGATAATAAAGCTTCTCCTCTCATCCTCCATTCTTTCCTTTTTCAGGTCACCCTTTCTGTCCTTTAATCTCTATCTTTAATGAGCTCTGCATACATTGTTATTAGGCACACTGTGTGAGGAACAGACAGTTTAATAAAGTCTCAAAGCAAATAAATGGATGGGCCGGTGGGCTATTAGCGGGTCCCTGCGAATCCTAACCATTTCTGGGGATGTTGATCTATTTACTGGGAGACTGTTTAACGAAAAATGACTCGCGAAAGATGTGAACTCTCTGTGCGTGTCCCTCAGTACAGTGCACAGCATGCAGCTCCGCTCTGTTTACCACCGTGGTGACAGCCAGGGAGACGACAGGCCGCTGAAAAGGGATAATAGATTAATTAGCCGGAGCCACTAATCGCACTTTACTACTAGGACACCATTTTAGTTTGCTCTGTCATCTCTAAGGGATTGTAATGCAGAAAGGACAATGGGGGAGGAATGTCTAGTCTATGGGGGGGGGTCATCTTGGACATTGAAATAATTAAAGCATTCATCTTCATTTAAGTGGTTCTTTGAAGTCACGCTTGGAGGTGACACCAATCTGGCATTACGTTCATTAGGCATAGACCTGGGATTGCTATTTACTGAGCTTTATGTTAATGAGGTTTACAGGACGCATATCTTCCTTCGGATTAAATATTAATGAAGCAGGCGTACTTTATCAGTGCAACCGTGTGAAGTAGAAATGCATGTGCTTGCATTTACACAGTCTATGGGGGTAGCAGGGGGAGAGATAGAGGAACAGGAAATGTAATGAAGTAAACGTTGACAGTACATATTTTACATCGGCCTTGGTGTTTTCCAACCTTGTGCTTTTGGAACCGTGTGGAAGCGTGGGAAACTAAGTTTCCATCCCGGGAGAAACAACTGGCTCCGATGGGAGAGCTCTAAGCATTATTCCAAGAGGAGTACTTTCTTTGGCGGCCGTCTCTTGGAGATGGTGCTATAAACCACTGAAAAATAAAACGCCTCAGGGTTTTCAACAGACATGTGCACCCGTTGCCAAGCGTCGAGACATGGCAAGGGATTCTGGGAAAGGAATCTTGGAAATTAATAGAACCTGAACTGAAGGGTTTTGCGGTCAGGCTCAAATCTTTGACACACAGAATACTGGACCGAATGATGATGTCCCATTTTGCAAGCCAACTGTTACTGTTACTATACTGGGACAGTGTATCCCATTAAAATGAGCTACAGATATAACATGTTCGGTCAATGAACCATTTCAAATCAATGACAGACTTTCACAGGTGCCACTATGGTGTTTAATGATAGTCAACGTTCTGTTTTGGCAAGTCCCACAGGAACTCGTCGTTAACGCTGAGGGAAAAAAGTGGCTCTGATTCCGCTAGAGCTCCTTCTATGTGAACGTTGTTCGCTTGCTTGGGTGTGTGCGTTTGGGTGAAAGTGTGTTTATTACAACCCAACAGTTTACTCTCCACGCACTCCTGTGGGACCCACGCGAGTGTGACTTCAAGGGAACGACTCAGAGCGACAACAATTACAGGCAACGCTAGAGTGCAGCTCCCTGTCTCGTCCTCTCCTGCCAGGCAGAATCTATAAAAGATACATGGATACAACAGTGGAGACTAAGAGGGTGTTAAAACCTGCATATCACAAAGGGGCCTTAAAGGGGAAGAAAACAGAAGATAAATGTTTAACAAGACAGAGAGACTGGGAGAGAATGGTGAGGAAGAGGAAAAGAAAGTCTTTATGTGTAGTGTGTGTTGGGGGTGTAAATAGAGTGGTTGCACATCATGCCCTTAGAAATAGAAGCAAAATTAATCCTTTGGAGACGGAACATCAATAGTCACTGGGGTATACATTAAAAAACATGTTGAACTTTCATTCTGTGTGTGCGCTCTGAGTTTTTCGCCTGGAGGTAAGACCTTAAATTGTACCCTGTGCGCTATTATTTCATAGCTGCACGGCCATTTGGGCATTTGTATTTCCATGTGATTTGATTGAGAAAAAAAGAGTGTGAAATTAGAAAGTGAATTCTTAGGCAGAACGGATAAGATGGGTGGAACTGCTCGGAAACGTCAGTGTGAAATACCGTTGAGTAGTGGGACAATACTTGTACGCTGACAATAGAACGAATCGGGGAACGTATTGCATGACACCTGGAAATAACAGCATTCAGGCCTGAACGGGTTCATCATAGGATGCTTATCAGAGGCTAGGCCTCAATACAGCAGGCTACTGTCTCAAAGAGAAAAAGAGTCCACAGGGCGTCAGCTGGCTCAGTGGTTAGGGAATCAGATTTGTAGTCGGAAGGTTGCTGGTTCAATTCCGACAGTGCCAAATGTCCTTGTGTCCTTTGCGCAAGACACGTTGCCCTAAGTTCCTCCAGGGGGATGTCCCTGTACATTTAAATGTAAAATTGAAGAATCGGCCATTGCCATTATAAAGTTTCAAAGTGACACACACCAACTTGTACAACAGGTGTCACCTAAAATTTAAAAAAATGGCGTATTCTGCATTATCCTTCAGCATTTCAGAACACTGTGTTAACCTCATGTGGCTCATCTTATTCTTCCCTCAAGCACCCCTCTATCGCTTCATCGTTGTTAAATCAAACAACAGTGGAAGTGATGTTGACCGAATGGAAGCGGTTAGATAGAGGGCAAGCCAGCTTTCAGGACCCAGGTCAAGGCTATCCCAGTGAGAGGGAGCCCTGCAATGAGGGCTGTATAAAAACACACACACAAAACCTGCATCCACTGCTCTGCTCTGTGCCTAGAGTCCAAACGGGCAACACAGGAAAGGACAGACCTTTCTCCTCAACAAAGTATTGTTATTTTTAAGGAAGATCTACGCTAGTAGGAATACTATGCACCAGATCTGAGCAACAAAGTAATGGTATACAGAAACAGATAATGAACATACTGTACAATTCAACAAAAGACAAGGTACTGTTTGTAAACAAAAGCTGGGTTATAGAAATCAACAGATAGCTCTCGTACATGTTTGCACGCTAACACAGCGGCTCTGTGCTCTTAGCCAACCTCGAGCAGCCCACTCCGCATTAACGCGTTAGCCTAGCGACAAAGCCGCAGCGCGAGCAACAAATGTGCCATTAGAAGCACTTTTCACAGAGAGGCACTCATCTCCAATTAGTCTAATGTGGGCCCTCTCATTCCCATGTTTTTCCCATCCCATCCCACCTCCCATACCCTCCATCCACCCTCAATGTAATACCTCATTAACCCACCCACCCCACCCCCAGGCCCCCTCCGGAGCGATGACAGATCACCCTGTCATTAGGTATCCCAGATCTTTATATAACGCAGCTAAATCTCTGTTTGCGAGGTTAATGACAATTAGCTGATAATTACAGTCAGCGGTACGCAGGCAGGCTTCTCACAATATCGGGTGGCCGTTCCCCATTATCAGTTTATCCAGCCGACGAAGCATTTGTGTCACTCAGAAATAATACGCCCGGCGATGGCTGTGCTTATTTATCTTTGCGCCGGTACGCTGGCTCACGTCGACCCCAGGTAATGTTTGCGAGTAGTCAAGGGCGACGGATGTTGTCGGCGCCTGGGCCAGCAAAGCACCTTGTTAAATTATCATTGACAGGAGAGGAGCGACAAATGATGACCTTGTCATCGGGCCGGGGCAGCGCTGTCAGTTTAAAACAAAGCAGGCAATTATGCTATTAAGAGAGAGAGGGAGGAGACAGAGAGGGAGTATGCTACGGTGCAGAGGAAGGCCGGGTGATGTCAATAAGGGAGTTCAGATGGGAAGAACATAACACACATCTTTCACTAATCATCACCTATCGTATACAATGAGCCACTTTATTTACATGGAACACACAAAGCTGTACTCATGAACAAGTCCATCCTGCTAATATTAACCATTAATTTAACATGAGCCAGCTATCATCTGTATTAGTTGACAGTCATGTTCTCACTCTGTAAAATGGGGGGGGGGGGGGTCTTTGACCTACATGGATAATGGGGATTATAAGTCTTTTTTGTGCTGTAATAATGTAGTTCAATAGGCACATATATTATACATGTTCAGCTTCAACCTGACGGACGCGTGTGACATTTGCACTTAATGTGTGAAATGTGTAGTATTGCCGAGCTGCAGAGTCTCCTTCAGGCAGGAGAGACATAGAGCGATGTGTCCAACCAAAGCAAGCGCATGGCAGTATGTATCACCGTGAAGCGGCGAAGGAGACCACTGGATGCCTTTGCTTTGAGAGTTCAACCATGGGAACCACATTGATCCACCAATCGGCTTGCAGCGCAGCGTTTCCCCCAGAACACACCAGGGAATCTCCTATTGATCTCCTTCTGCTGCTCTCACATCCCTCTGCCGAAAAAAAGCCTCCATCCCCGCGATCGCCACTTCAAGGGAGGTTAAGCACGACTTCCCTGGGATTTGAGAAGGTCTGGAAACTTGTGGCTTCTCTCCTTATTCAGATACTCTCCCCTCTCTCGTTCTTTCTTCGGCCCATGAATAATGCATTGCCGTACGGGTAGTGGTGGTGGCGAGAGGGGCTCCATGGAGGCTAGAGCTCATACAAAGCCCAGGGCCTGAAGCCATCACATCAGACGGCTATTGGCTCGGCCCGGGTCCTGTTATCATCGGCTCTCCGGAGGCGAGTTCGGAGGCCACTGGTTGATTAACCAGCTTTGCTTCTTGCTTGATAATGAAGGTTCATGGGGAAGTGAGTCGACGTGTGCGGATGACATTTTGTGAGGATCCAGAAAGGTTCAGGTTGGCATGCTGTGATCAGGCTTAGAAAACACCAAGTCAACATCTATCACCTGGTTCTGCGTACTGGTTTTGTGCGCGGGTGTTAAAGCTCATATACATTTTAAAGTCTCCTTGTCTATGAGAGTACATTTGACTAGAAATTTAAAAAAATAGTAACATTCAATTTAAAACATAAATTATTTAATCTGAATGGTGAAATGACACTTCTTGCAAATTCAAACGATACGTAACCTTCTTCACAAACACATCTGTTTATCTAAAAATACAGGCATGAGCGACTGTCATAAGAAACCAAGTGTCTGTGTAGTGTCTGTGCTTCGCAGAGATAGCGAAAGAAGACTCATATGAAGATAGCAAAAGAAGACTCATATGAAGATAGCAAAAGAAGACTCATATGAACATAGCGAAAGAAGACTCATATGAAGATAGCAAAAGAAGATTCATATGAAGATAGCAAAAGAAGACTCATATGAACATAGCGAAAGAAGACCCATATGAAGATAGCGAAAGAAGACTCATATGAAGATAGCAAAAGAAGACTCATATGAAGATAGCGAAAGAAGACTCATATGAAGATAGCAAAAGAAGACTCATATGAAGATAGCAAAAGAAGACTCATATGAAGATAGCAAAAGAAGACTCATATGAAGATAGCAAAAGAAGACTCATATGAAGATAGCGAAAGAAGACTCATATGAAGATAGCGAAAGAAGACTCATATGAAGAACAGAAGAGCACCAACAGGAGGCAGAGGGAGAGACCCAGCCAGGCCTGCACAGTCCAATATACCATTGACACTGTGACATCTAAACCAGGTGGGATTCAATAAAAGTCCAGTTATGGATGCTCTTCTACTCCTCAGGAGATCTAGGAAAAGGTCAGATCTGGAATCATAGTCTTCCTCCGTTCTTCAATGAAACCAGACCTGGTAGTGGTAAATCTGACTCTGATCAGTGCCTCTGAATGAGTCTGAATATCTGCAGGGGGAGTAAATGTGATGGGGCCTAAAGGACCATTGTTTCTGTGAGAACTAGACACAATGATCAAGCCAACTAGCCCGGAGATACCCGTTCCCCAGATACCCCTTCCCCAGCCGCTCCGCCTGGTAGCTCTCCAAACTGATTTAACTCAAGGTTTTGGTTAAAAATTCATGACAGTCTGTCAGGTGTTGCTTAGGGCACTAATCGAGTGGAGTGAAATTTATAGTTGTGGTTTCGGGTGGGTGGTGGTGGGATTTAGGGGCCTTTTGTTCAATGGACAGAGAGGGTATTCTCTCCTGTGGGGGGGGGGGGCTGTCCCCCCTCTTTATCCAAGGGACCTCACTTTCCCATCTCTCTCCATCTCTCTCTCCCCCTACCTGTTTTGGGAGAACAAACTTTAAAGTGTGTCTAGTGACCTCTGGTTCACCCCTCTTTTGTTTTAACGATGTCCCCCCACATCTCTTCAAAGGGAAGAAGGACGGTCCTTTGGCCACAGCCCAGCAGAGGTGCAGACGGGGCAGCACATGGAAGCCATTTCGGGGCCCTCTGCGCCCTGATGGAGCGAGAAAAAAAGACGAGCCCAGGCTTCAAATTGGATCAGAACCTTTCAAGACGCACCCGCAGCAGTTAAACCTTAGCACCGGCTGTCATGGACTGATCTATTGATTTCACTGTCTCTTCTCGCAAAGCATCCAAGCCAATGTTTTGGCTAGCTAGCCACGCTGTGCTAACCAGACAAGACCTTAACCCAAACGGACCTAGAACACACCCAGGGGGGACTCCTGAGAAGTGAGGGAGCAATAACCAGGAGATATAGAGGAGGGGGAAAAGACAAAAGGGAAAAATGAGAGTGAGCGCCTGCTGGTTCACATTAATTGAGGATGATTCGTGTGATGTGTATTTTTCAGACACGGCCCGGCCGGTCCCTGGCCTGGAACACAGATGTGAGGGCCGCTGTTCTCCCTTCGGGGGCTGAGAGGAGCAGCGATGCGGCTGAGAAATGGCCTGTCTATCCAGGGGGCTGGATGAGGCTTCTTTGCTGTGATGGCCTCCCTTTCTCTGCCTCTTATATCACATCTCTTTTGTCTTGATTACTATTTTGGCAACGATCACGGGAGGAAAGGTGTATTAACATATGCTCACAATTTGCTACTTGGCTCTGTTCGGTGGCTTACAGTGGGTTGTATTCTGATGTATGAACCGTTCCTGTCTCCCTAACAGCCATTACCTTTAAGCTGGAGAGAAGAAAAGAAGATCTACTCTTTTGAAGATTAGCCCAGCTGGAATATGAACAAGTAGTACTTTGATAGTTGATTTTCTTAGTGTTTTCTACCTAATGCAGACTAATGACACTTTTAAACTTGGTTCCAACATCCACTAATCATCACCCTAATCCCACATTTGTTATATCTGACAAGAGAAAAAGCCAAGGTGCAGCCAATCATAGTTTAATACAATTAACATAGATCTGCAAAGCCTACATATTTATTAATTGGGACAAATCTCAACTAATTTCATAGACAGATAAGCAATTCCCTATACAGAATTAGATATAAGCTAAAATACTGGTCTGACAACTTTAGACCAGCTGTTTTCAGTCACAACACCCTACAGCCAAACTGGTGTCTGCAACACACATTCATACTACACACACACACAAACACACACACACACACATACAAACACACACACACACACTAGGTTTACTATACCATATCTACACACTGTGTATTTTCATCTCACATACTCCTAAAGCTGTAGTAGTGTCTACAACAAACACACACACATAATGTACACACACCAACACAAAAAATACACACTCTGTTTACTATATCCTTTCTAAACACTGTTTTCAACTCACACAATCCTATAGCCGTAGCGGTGTGTCCAACACACACACACACACACAAACACAAAAAAATACACACACCAGCACACACAAACAAAACACACACAGCAACATGCATACACACCATTAGTGTTGCTTTTGGCCTGCCAATGTACTGTGCTAGCAAGTAACAGAGAGAGAGAGAGGGGAGAGAATAAGCTAATGGACTCTTTACTTAATGTGATTAGAACCATTATTGACATGCTGCCAGGAAGATGCAAGACCATTACTTCAGCCCCCCCTGCGTTGCCATGGCTCCTCTGCAGCTCTGTACCCTATTTCACTGTCTCACCTGGTTTCACACGGGGGCCCTGCGTGGGGTGCCAAGGGGGCCCCAGACTAGAATCGAATCCATCTGTCCGTGTTGTTGACTCATATTCAACACTCCACTCGAAACATCAAAATAATCACAAATCTCATTGATTGAATAGATCCTGAGATGAAATGTATTTTTCTTGAACATGCGATGTCTCTTTGAAGTGGCTACTGTACTGTACTGTACTGCTGCGCTGCGGTGGAATTCTGTTTAAGGAAGATGTGTTCATGAGGAAATTAAAAGGTATACTCCCCTTTTTTTAAATTACATTGATGCAGACCTTCTGGTTTTAAATAGCCTCGTTGGGATCATTTTTGGCACATAGGTCAAGCCATTCGTCTTTGAGGAGGTGGGTGGCGTTGTGGCTGCGGTGTGATTTACACTCGCCTACCGGAGTGCCAGCACACATCCATCCCTGTGGCACAGCGGCACATTGGGCAGGCACTACCAGCAGAATGTGTGTGTGTGTGTGTGTGTGTGTGTGTGTGCGCGCGCGTGTGCGTACGTGGTGCTATTACTCTATCTGTTAGTATGCATTCCGGTCACAGTGTAGTTGTGTTTGTGTAGATACTTGGCAAGTGACATGCCTGCATCGACGTGTGTTTGTGCATCCATGGTTATGTACGTGTGGGGGGGGAGAAGTGGACATGTGTGGCGGTCGCGCAAGGCATGGTTCCAGATCCCCGGGCCTGTCTACTGTCATATGTTCCAGAGTCGTGATTACTGACTGCAAAAATAAACATCATCAGCATCTGCACCAGCAATGTAACCTATACACACAGAAACGCTCCAGACCATCAAAACACAAGGACGAAAAAATGAAATCAGGCAACAAAAAAAACATTTGAATCCATGTGCGTGTACTGTAAGCACATGTAATAAATGTGATGAATAGCTTTTGATTTGGATGCCTAGAACGAAACCGAAGATGGTTTGAAAGGTAGAGGGGGGTGTGATGGAATGTATGAGCCCTGGCGATAGAAAGATGAAAAGGTTTTAGCGGACTGTGGGACGCATGGCGTAGGGTAGGGCGATGCAGATGACTGAGCTCTCGCAGAGCTGGACGTGTGCGTGCGGCTTTTGTGACAGATGTTTGACACATCCATCCGCACACACATCGCAAAACATCCAAACACGCTTTCAATTTCACTGGATCTTTATGCTTTCTCACAGCCCACCAATCTAGACACTTCTCGCACGGCGAACCGCTAAACACCAATCCGCACCGCTAAATCGTTAGATCTCGCTAGAATATGGAATAAAACAGTGCTCTGAGGTTGTCAAGGACAACCTGAAATACTTCTCAACGTTCTCTGTCAAACCCCGACACATGTTTTAGAACTAAAACTCCCAGAGGCACACTGAGGCTAAATTAGAGTTGCCATTTTGGCTCAATAGTGAGCTCTCTGGGGGTGATAACGGGACCTGCGAGTTTCATTGTTCCTTTTGTTTTTGAGAGGCAGGAACTGTGACGAGAAGACTGTCGGCTCCCGTCACCATGTCACTTCCTTTAATAAATGTTCACTCCCTGACCTCTCGGCAAACCGCTGTGCATGATGGGCGGTCGGGCAGCCACACAATGTCTGGGGATGGCCCTGTGACACGAGAGGAAGTGGAGGGGAGACGCTGTTTGTTCAGAGGGTGACACGGGGCCACCTGGAGACCCGGGCTTCACGCCAACGGGAGGAAAACATAACCTGAAGAGGTGACCTGGGTGTGTGTGTGTGCGCTTATCAATAAATCCAGAATTTACACACATTAACAGTATGGCAGCGTGTGTAAGAAACATATGTGTGCATGAATACATGTGTCAGAGTGCAATGACGTCTGAGTGTGTGTAACTACGCGTGTGAGCGTGTGTGTAACTACGCGTGTGAGCGTGTGTGTAACTACGCGTGTGAGCGTGTGTGTAACTACGCGTGTGAGCGTGTGTGTAACTACGCGTGTGAGCGTGTGTGTAACTACGCGTGTGAGCGCGTGTGTACACGTGTATGTGAGGGGAAATGCTATCCTCTACTGTTTGTGTGTGATTCGATGTGGTACAGTGCAGAGGGCTATCGATCCCTGGTTCTGTGGTGGGAGAGTTCCTGTCAGTAAACTCATTGAGCGGGGGGGGGGCCCTGCTCCCCCACGTAGCTACAAGCTAAACAGCCATCACAGAAAGTCAATAAAGCCAGACTAGGCCAGGCCCCATAGTCCTGCATGCCAGTACCTTCCCTACTGCCAGTTCCCGAGAGGCCGCCGCTAAGTCAATTCAGACGCGTAGCCTAGCATCTCACACCAGTCAGGCCTGTTGTTGCCAGGGCAAGCGTGTTAGCGCTAATAGGTCTCTCCATACAAATTACAAGCAGTTGGGAGAGGGACCTGATGCAATAAGCATAGATTAACTAATGTCCAGGTCCTCTCAGCGCTGACAAGGGAGGCTAGCCTAAGGTAGCCGCTAACGGAATGTGTCTGTCTGCGGCTTGGAGGTGGCCGGAATTGGGAAGTATGGCCTCATGGGAACTCCTGGGGAGTTCTGGGAAATTACCTACCGACTTCCTCTATCAAAAAGAGATGGGAGTGGAGTTCTTAAAGGCTTGTTGGATAACAGAAGAGAGGGAGAACGGTAAAATTGAGGGTTAAAGGTTCTGAAGAGGTTTTCGAAGTTTTCTGCAGTTGTCCCGTGTGTGTTTGTGTGTGTCTGCCACAGTGGTTTTCTTGGCTTTGGTGTGTCAGACCCCCAACCTACGGAAAACAGGTTGGGGGGTGGTCTTCAAACGGTAGGAAAGGAGAAGGACATGAAGGGGCTGTAAATGCATCTCTGTCAAATGTTCATCCAACCAATATAATCACCACAGTCCCTGTCCAGTCTAATGTAGTAGTCAGCGGGAATAGAGCCAAGAACACATCTTTCCTATTCTTTCTGACCTGTAGTTTCATCAAGAGCTTAGCTTGATTTCGACTGGTTCCAGAGGCTTTAGAGGCACTATTACAGACACATGGCTGGACTTTAGAGGCACTATTACAGACACATGGCTGGACTTTAGAGGCACTATTACAGACACATGGCTGGACTTTAGAGGGGAATCAAACCTTGTCAACACGTCACAGCCCAAATGATTCACTGCAAATCACAGAATGTGTCTGCACACATTTGGTACTTCGACACTACCAACACTAGTATAGACAGAAGCCTTGTATAATCAAACGGCCTCTAGTGAATAACATGGCTGACAGCCCATTGGCCGGGTGACAGACACTGTTTGTCCCTCACTGCTAACTTTAGCCCATCTCTGACTGCCACTTTAAGCTTTTATGTCCTCTAAGCCAGGGCAAAAAATACCAAATCACCTTAAATGGACAATGACATTTGTGGAAAATGGAACATGGTGACTGGCTAGCTAAGAGGCTCTAAAGCTAGCAGAGGTACACGAGGCGTTAGTGCCACTTACTATATAGCATTTTAACAGCTGATCTAAGGTCAGTTACACACTGCTACAGTACATTAGACCTTATTGCCACTTGCTGTAAAGAAGTTCTACAGCGATGCAGATGGGGAAGGGCCACTGTGTGTGGGTGGTTGAATTTGGATAAAAATACAGTTTGTAAGGAAAGAAAAAAACTCAATTATAACTGAGTTTACAAAGTGTGAGCAATTTGACACTTTGGCAAATCTGTGTTGACTCTTGGCCAAAATACTTTCAGCTTTGTCTAAGCGGTACCACCCGCTACATGATGTGAACATGCACTCTGCACACACGCACCCAAACACACCCTCTCTCTCTCTCACACACACACAGCCATGTTTATGAATTTAAGTGGGGAATTGAGAAGTAATTTAACCTAAAAATCCATGTTCCCTATTTCCTAGCCATAAACCTAACCCTAACCTTAACCTCAGTAACCCCCATTTTGTATCTAAAATTAACCTTTCAATAATGCATTACCCTAACCCTAAACCTAACCGACAATGCCTAAACCTAATGGTAAACCCAACACTATGCCCAATAGTAAGTTTTCCATAATCCTAACCCCTGACCCATAAATCGCAATTCCCCAAAAGGGGACTTGGGAAATGTCCCCACATGGTCAATTTCAGATGTTTACATATACATGTGGGGACCTAAAGGTCCCCACATGTACATATTGACATGTACACACACACAGGGTGTACATCTGGTATTGTGTGTATATGCTGCTGGCAGTCCCTCTGGACAGATGTGTGGTGCGCGCCAGGGGCGTGCGAAGCAAGAGGTCCAGTGTGCCCCTGGCATGTTGTGCTAGCTGCTTTGAACTGTGAGGGGTGGTGAGACAGCACAGGGGCCAGGCTATCGCTTTCAAGCAACACAGAGTACAAACAAGGACACCTCTGTCTGTCTGCCTGACTGCCTGCCTGCCTGCCTACCTGTCTCTCTGTCTGTCTGTCTGCCTACCTGTCTCTCTGTCTGTCTGTCTGCCTACCTGTCTATCTAAAAAAACTAATGCCAGTCAGTGTCACCACACACACACACACACACACACACACGCACACACACACACACACACACACACACACACACACACACACACACACACACACACACACACACACACACACACTGTCACTCATCTCCTGAAACACCTCAACCTTTGCCAACACATAAACACCAGCCTATAGGAATGGTTTAGGTTGGCGTGGGATTGCTGCTAGTCACACAAGGCTGGTTGACTTCAGTTTCTCCCTGAACACTATATTTCTCTTCTACACTTCCTATAGGGAACGTCTGGAATTGGGTTCTAGATCTGGTGGTCATTACAACTTGGCTCGTCAAACTCAGTGTGTGTGTGTGTGTGTGTGTGTGTGTGTGGTTGTGTATGTGTGTGTTGTGTGTATGGGTGTGTTGTGTGTATGTGTGTGTGTGTTGTGTCCTCTAATGACCTGAAAACAGCAGAGAAAAACTAATTGATATGATATTAAATACTGTATATTAGTCTGTAATACCATTACATTGACACTTGTTATAAGCATAAGGTTTTTCTATGTCAGTCAAAGCTAATGTGCTTCAGAATCTCCCCAAGCCGCAGGGCTAAATACATTTGTACAATAAAGAAAATTTACTATTGAAAAGGGCCGTCATGTGATCCTCCTTGAGATATCTGTATTCTGAATGGGTCTCACAAGCTCATTGTGGAAGAACAGTATAACTGCTTGGTGTGGATGCCTAGGAGGAAGGCGTGTACTGATCTTCAAATCACCTGAACCCACTGGGAGTTGTCACAACAGCTCACTGGAACTGTATATAAAAATGCAATTACTGTTTATCAATATTGCATTAAATATTTGTATAATCATATATATTCTATAGTATATAAATACATAATCATACATATTTACTCCACAAATTGTTTAATGACCCATCTGACTGCGGACGGCTTTACTCTTCGGTCCCTAACACACTTAAGTGGCCCTCGGTCACAATGCTGAAATTATTTATGACCCCTGAGCCCCTAGCTGGGGGGGCAACTAGGTCAAACACAGCACCCCTTCAACCCAACGGTTCAATGGCTAGCATCAACCAATAAATTGCATGTCCTGCTGTCGTGTGCGTGCGTGTGTGTGTGTGTGATGGAATAGAAGGCTGGAGGCACTGAAGCGTGTGTGTGTGTACGTGTGTGCGTGTGTGCGTGTTTGTGTGTGTGTGCGTGTGTGTGTGTGTGCGTGTGTGCATGTGTGTGCGTATGTGTGTGCGTGTGTGTGTGTGTGTTTTGTGTGTAGGAAGGGGTCTAAAGTGAAAAGTCATGCAGAGGTGCAGAAGAACCCCTACCGTCCATGGGGATGAATGGCTACATCCGCGGATAGCACTCAAGTGCTGTTAAACACTCCTCTCTCTCTGTCCCCCCAACCCTTCTCCCCTGGTCCGGCCCAGGTACAAATGGCTATTTGCTGTACAACTCTCACATCGTGTTTGTGTCCACTAGCGCCTTGCACTAACAGCATGTAAAACACAGAGAGACAGAGGCAGCGAGAGAGGGGGCTCTGTTCTTTATTCACATATGGCCCCCCGGAACACAAAAGCTTTCTGAACGGAGGATGGAGATGTCAGAGTGCTATTAGGACAGCCGTGCTGAAAGAGGAGTGCGGGGAAAGCCTCCCCTGTCAATAGAACCTTAACACGCCAAGAAGCTGCGGAACAACGCTTCTGCTCACGTGCGTGACGGTGCGCGTGCTTGGGAGTTTTGCAGTCATGGCCTTGTGAACTTGGAAGTATGGACACTAACTCACACACACACATTGAAACACACACACACTCTCATCACTTTTTAATGACAAATTCAAAGAGAATGTGTGATCCACTGCATCAAGGCTTTGATCAAAACAAAGAAACTGATTTTCAACTGTAGCCCAAAACCTGCCATACAATCTCTCTTTTTTATCTTGATTCAACGTACTGCATCAGAGAATCCTGTTCCATTACGGATACTGCTTTACACAACATCCAGCATTTTACAGCGCCGGTGTATGCTGGCTAACCCTGCCTTGGTGTGTGTTGGCCTTATTAAGAGGTATTAAAGGGATGTCATTGAGCTGTGAACATGGTTGTGTGATGGTTGTGTGATGGTTGTGTGATGGTTGTGTGATGGTTGTGTGATGGTTGTGTGATGGTGGTCAACTGCTGGGTCTGTCCAGATGGACACTAACACGTCTCAACCCAGCAGTGACAAGGATATGCTCACAGCTTTTACTCTGTCTTACACCTGTAGCAAACGGTCTTTCTGTCTCCCAGAGTGTCTGTGTGTGTTTGGAGACAGACAGAGATGTATCTCTTCCCTCTAATTAGTGGCATGGATTCCTGAGGGCAATGAGTGTTGGGGTGTGCTGGTACCCCTGGTTGATAACGTTCGTAGCCCTCTAATCACCATGTCACCCTAAAGGGGCTTCACAGCGTTGTGACAGATCACACAAAAGCGTCTCCAAGCCCCCGCTCTAACTCTGGCTCTGGTCCTCTACCTACAGGCTCAGCCGACACCACCTCACTCTCGCTCGCTCTCTTTCTCTCTTCAGCCCTCATCCGTCACTGTAATGAACAGAGAAAAGACCATGGAAACGTCTCCTCTCTATTGCCCAGGTGTGACAGCGGGATGTCGGCCCGTTTCTGACGCGCGGGGGAACCAACTGTACCCTGGGCGAGAGACAGTCCTCTGAGCGAGGAGGATGGAGGGAGAGAGATACAAGGAGAAGATAGATAGATAACAAGATAGATAGATAACAAGATAGATAACAAGATAGATAGATAGATAGATAACAAGATGGATAGATAACAGGATAGATAGATAACAAGATAGATAGATAACAAGATAGATAGATAACAGGATAGATAACAAGATAGATAGATAACAAGATAGATAGATAACAAGATAGACAGACAGACAGACAGATATCATGATAGATAGATAAGCATACTGAATACTAGTATGTATATAGTACGTATTACACAATTCTACATAATAATAGAGTGACATATAATATTCTCATGTTGACCACAGCTCAATGCTGTAGTGAGTACTACTCCATTGTAAAAGTAGTATTTTACTGCACTCTATTGTACAACTAGTATTTTTGCAAGTGTGGGTGGAGATTCTTCCCCCGATTATCTGTCCAACCCCCCCGTCTTGCAGTCTCTGCTCTCCACCGCCTCTCAATGATGGGGCCGGAGCCAGGCGGACATGGGAATGGATCCAGCATGGTGGCTAATTTAGCCGTCACTCCCATCAGAGCTCAGTGGGCTGATGAGGCCATGGCCCTCCCGTCAGGAGACAGTGAGGAAGGGTATCTGCATTATTAATGAACGCAGTGCCATTAAGGACATTTATACGCTACGGCAACACTAAACCACCCAGCCCTCACTGTGACCATCACAAATAAAAGCTGCCATGTCATTAGATAGATAAAGCTCAAGCTAAAGGAAAATTATATGATAGTTTCAATCTCAGTTTACTTGGACATCGGCAACAATATTTATTTACGCTTTTCATTATTTTTCTTGAGTTCACATGCTTCATCAAAGCATGTGTTTTGCAGCCATTTTACTGGAAACATAATTGCAATTCTAATAAATGTTTCATTGCCTTTGATTTGCTTTTTGTTATTGCTCGACGACGCCAAAACATTACCGCTTGTATTACAAAGCATTACAAGTTGTAAAAAGCTCGGCCAGCAGAAACAATGCTCACTTGGTGATTTTGTGATTAAAGGAACAATATGCCTGCTGCCCAATGTATTTCTATCACATTTTCTTCATAATCCTTCATCTACATTACAAAACAACTACATTTCCCATGACTCCGCGTGACAGAGGTCCTTTTGGCGTCTATAGTTCTTCAAACACAACAAAAGCCAGTAATGACAACTAAATGTCTTCAGGTATTTGGGCCTCAGAACACTTTTGTACAGACGCATGTCTTTTTTGTTTTGTTCTAGCTCTTTCTCCCATAATGCAGCGGGGTCAGCAATGGGGTGAGAGGTGTCTAGATGACTAAGACTAAAGAAAAGCAGAGATTGAAAAACACAGGAGGAGAGGAGAGCTGTAACACAGCTTACAAGGATCGCCTCAGATTTACCGTCCATTAGACAGCCCTCCCGAAACCCGGCATATAAATATCCACCTCTGTGTCACATTCCTCTCTACTGCTTCCAAGTCTGAACCAGCAGCCATGTTCACGTCCCGGGAGATGGCTTTACATACCAAAATGCACACCAGCCACATAAAGCCTTTTGTTTTTATTTATTTAATATTCATTTTATTTTAAACTTGGACGAGGGAGAACAGGGGGTTTATCTTTATTGATGTCACCTGCTGCTGCACATACATGCAAGAGTAGCTATGTTAAATCTGGCTCTAATGTTTGTTATTGAGCTGGAATTGGGGGCCAACACACCTATAAAGGTGTTTGGCTAGGGGCCTGGAGACGGGGCAGGGGAGGGCCTGGATGAACTGACCACGGGTTGAGGACGTAGGGGGAGAGAAGTCGGTGAAGCGGGAGAGGACGGTCGCAGAAGCAGTGAACGCGTGATGAAGAGGAGAGAGAGCCAACGAGGGACGGAGGGAGGGAATGAGGGAGAGGTAAGTAAAAGTAGTCTGGCCCGGTCAATGCTGCTTGGCACAGCTCCTCCCTGAGTGATGGTGTCTTTCCATGGTTGAGATGTGGCCGGACCTTTAATCTGTCTGTCTGTTCTCAGACATGCATATGGGTGGTGGGGGGGCCTAGGGGGGTTAGCGTGCACCCTGGATTGATTTGCGCTTTAGATCACTTTTATAGCGAAGCAGCCCTTTCCCTCTCTTACACACACAGCTGGGATGGCAGCATCAGAACAGGGCCAGCAGCATCAGAACAGGGCCATCGAGGCTCGTCGGTGCTCTTAGCTGAAATTGAACCCAGTGCTCAGAGACTGTTCTCCATGTGTGTGAAATGTGCAGCCCTGAGTCAAAACACTCCCTCCCGCAGTCATGTTGTTCACTACGAACTGGAACGGCCACGTGGCACGTCGTAACGTGTCCGGGGGCAAAATGTTCCTGTTCGACTTCCAACATGATCTACGTACGCCCCACGGGGGATCTGAAGAGCCGCGATGCAGAAGAAAGGCAGTTCCCTAAATGTTAGGATCCCAGAGTCCCTCTAAAATCGCTTCAACACACGATAAGCTTGTAAATTGGATCAGCTACTGAACAAGACACAAAGACACCTCTTTAGTCCAATGATTTACATTGTAAAAAAATGCTCACTCAAATAGCTCACAAAAGAAGAGGAGAATTTCAAGTTCAGTTCTTAGCCAAACAACAAAGGAATTTTTCAAGAAAACTGCCGGCAGGACTTTACAGCTGAGGGGCTTGCTGTTAGCCGTTAGCTTAGCATCAGCAGCACCTGTTTCAAATTAAAAGTGGGCCAGTAGCGAGATTAGCTAAACATGCCCATAAAGGGGTAGGTTGCAGAGTCTTTGTTTTTGATAACAGCCTTCTGGCAGGGGTTAGGCCAAAAGATATTTCACTGAGGCTGCTTGCTTTGCTTGGAGGAACTAACTGTTACAATCATAACGATAAGGTATGGGGAAACATTCCAGCGTTACACCACCGGTGAGAACTACAAGTAAGTTGATCTATAAAGTGAAACACTCACCCTGTGATCTAGAAAGTGAAAGACTCACAAACATCTCTGATTGGGTAATGATTTAGGACTTGAACATGCTCCAACACGTGCACGCATGATGTGTGTGTGTGCACAACTAGCGAGCATGCAGCCCATTGCCTCCTGACTGACTCTAAGTCAGAATCCCTGAAGAGTTAGAAAATTGTGAGGAACAACGCAATCTGTTGACATTCCACACCTACAGGGACATTTGGAGCTCAGCTACCATATTTAAGGCCCCTTAATCTGAAAGTGATACTGGGATTCCACTAGGTAACGGTATCTGGCTCAACTGTAGAGTAGAGCACTTAGTAGTTTGTCACTTGAATGAATTAGTTTTTTTGTCAAAGCCCAGGGACAAGATAGAAGATGTACTGGAGTTGATTGACAGGGACATTGTGTCATCAAGTGTCATCGCTGGCAGCTCTGTGATTACGGTAATGATCACATTGTCAAGACATTGTCAGATCTATAAACGGCGGCAGTTGGTTCTTGACAGGAAGTGGCGCTGGGATGGTGATTAACACGTCTCTGGAGCGAGTTAGCGGCTAGTCAGCTCACACAGGGAAGAACCATGGTGACATGGCAAACTATGAACACACACAAACACTGCCACGCGACTGTGGCCTCAGTAATGACTCTGTACCTCTAGGGACAGCCCTCCTCTTATCTCTGTTTATCTGTGTGTGTTTTACTGTTTGTTGGAGTTACGATGAGGAGGCGATTAGGAAGGCAGTGCCTGGTACCAACGCCCCAACAGGCACACATCGCTTAGATGCAGGAGATAGAAACCAGAGGGAGAGAGAGGGAGGGATAGAGAGAGGGAGGGATAGAGAGAGAGACAGAGGGGGAGAGAGAGAGAGAGACAGAGGGGGAGAGAGGGGGGAGAGAGAGTTCGCTGCTCATGTACTAGAGTAGTGTGACTCCACACACACACACTTATTTTTCTATCCTTGTGGGGACCTCAAACCCAGAAATACATTTTCCATACCCTAAACCTATCCTTTCCTAATGCCTAACCCTAAACCTAACTTTAGGTAATGCCTAACATAAAAATATCCCAATAATTTTTTGCTCAATAGTAATTTGTTCTCTGAAGCTAACCCTAACGCTAACCTCTAAGATGGGATTTAAAGTGTTCCTGACCCACGAAAAAATGTTGAGGACATTAGGGTCCCACATATGCACATATACTGTACCATAATATCCTTGAGGAGACCCTAAACATTCCCAATCCAAATTCTATTTCCCCAGACCCCTGAAAGTACCCCAAACATACCCGAAGCCCTGCAGTAACTTAAACCCTGAGCTGCAAACAACCCCTGAAAGTACCCAAAACATACCCGTAACCCTGCAGTAACTTAAACCCTAAACCCTGAGCTGCAAACATCCCCTGAAAGTACCCAAAACATACCCGTAACCCTGCAGTAACTTAAACCCTAAACCCTGAGCTGCAAACAACCCCTGAAAGTACCCAAAACATACCCGTAACCCTGCAGTAACTTAAACCCTAAACCCTGAGCTGCAAACAACCCCTGAAAGTACCCAAAACATACCCGTAACCCTGCAGTAACTTAAACCCTAAACCCTGAGCTGCAAACAACCCCTGAAAGTACCCCAAACATACCTGTAACCTGTAACTTTTTTTTCTCCCTGGGTGTTTAATCCTTGTGAAGAGATTTGGTCCACAGCAGGACAGTATGTAATATAGTGTAGTATTGCAGTGACTGCTCATTTGGGACATCCTTTAGTGTAGTATTCCCTTGACTGCTCATTTGGGACACATGAATTGTCAGTTCCAGGACACAGCTCTCGCGTTGTTCCGACCAGTATGACCAGCCGGTTAAATAAGACGAGCTTCAAGCCCAGGAGGTCCAGAGCTGGACGTTTTTTACAGGGAAGCTCTATCTAGTAAGGGCCTGCTTGTTCCAATTTGCTAAGCCCTTGGCGCAAGTGTGCGAGTGTGTCCATCATCCTCTCTTCTTCATCTCTGCCCCCCCCGTATTTCTCTCTCAGCGATTTTAATAAACAATCCAGTCAGGCACCACGCTGAGGCGACCGGTAATGGGAGCTCTAATTACTCTCTCCAAACACACTGAAAGGCGCTTCACACCTCGCCCTGCGAATTCATCTCCACAAAACTGAATGAATTGATTCCATTTGGTGTGAAGCGCCATTCAGTGTGTTTGGAGAGGGTAATTACAGCTCCCACTTAATGCTCTGATTGTTTATTGGCGCAGGATGAAGAATGGCAACCATAGAATTGGAATGGAAAGAAAGGCCATTCCAATTCAAATCGATGTAGCAGAATGGTCAGAGGGGCAGCCATTTTTATGTATACCATTCCATTGCAAAGATCTAGCGGCCTACTTCCGCATTAAACCGATTTGCGTGATGTCACTGTGACAACTAACAACAATCGCCATTTTGTTGTGTACTAATCGAATGACCACGCCAAGCAAATCAATGGCCTTTCTATCCATTCTATTTATATGACAGCAACAGTAAAAAGTTGCTTGTTTGGTCCCAGAAATTGCTGTGGAGTACATGTCAGCTGGGATTGATGGAAGCGTTTATTATTGTCAAAGATTAGTATTTATTTGAGCATGGATATTGTTTGATCTGGTGGCCTGGAATGGAGGTTGGTAACCAGGGAGATGAAGTAAATACATTTGAGTGGGTTTAGGATGGGGTGAGCAGGTGGGCGGGCGACCTACAGTAAAACAGCTGTATCTTTGAAACAAATCTAACTACTGCCTCATTTAAGTAATGCGACAGTATAAAAATATCAATTCGAAGAGAAACCGAGGGAAAGAGAGACGATCTAGCAAGAGTTGAAGCAATTTAAGAAAATGTGATGGGCCAAATGAGCGAGAACTAACAGCGGAAGCCGATGCCAATACATCCAGTTAAGACAGCAGAGCTATCTGAACTCATTAGGTCGATCCCACTAGAAAGGCTTGTCAGCGGACATACCCGCCACCATCGGACTATTGCAGCTTTACAACAAGGAAAAAAACTAAAAGAAACCAAGAGGTCTGGTTGAACATTACAGGATGTTGTCTCTCTTTACATTCTCTCTCAGGCTGCAGGGCCTAAAATACCCCCCCCCCGGCCATCCACTCGTCTCCTGTCGGAGGTGAAGTGAAGCCAGACCAATTGGCGGCGCGTCTCCCGGCTGCAGGCAGGGAGAGCAACTCCAGCCCAGCTCACCAGCCTCACACCTGCATGACAGGTCATCCTGCTTAATAAAGGCAGCCGAGCGCGACGCGCCACAGGAAGATGGATAACGAGAGAGAGAGACAGAGAGAGAGAGAGAGAGAGAGAGAGAGAGAGAGAGAGAGAGAGAGAGAGAGAGAGAGAGAGAGAGAGAGAGAGAGAGAG
>JACXGM010010576.1:0-26070 GCA_016801145.1 Umbra pygmaea | reverse complement strand
GGACTTAGCCGTTTAGAAAAGCGAAGTACATTGTCCAGCGAAAATAATGATAGCCTATATATTTTACATGAAAATATGGAATCGTTTTTAGGGGGGGCAAAGGGGGGGTGCAAGGGTTGGCCTATTCTTGGTGGTGCTTTTGCACCGTTTCGCTCAGGCTTGCCGCAGCCGTTGAGTCAATAAAATTCCACTGTAAGAAGAATCTGTAAAAAAAACAGTAAAAAGCAGTTTGCTGCCAGTACTTTTTCCATTAGCTATTTTACAGACATGTCTAATCAAGACAATACCGGAAAAATACTTTGTGAACACAGTTGCTAAACATCCGTTAACCCAGAGATCTGATATTACTTTCAACGGACATCTACTGTGTTCATAAAGTATTTTTCCGTTAATGTCTTGATAGACATGTCCGTAAAATAATGGAAGAAGTACTGGCAGCAAAATAACGGTACTTTAACAGTTTATTGTGTTTTTCTTACAGTGTTGGTTATTATCGAATCTATTCGTTTCATTACTTTATATTAATGTAATAGCCTAAATATAGATGTGGTATGCTATATGCATGAGAATTAAAAAATAAAATACAAATTGGTTATAACCATAGATTGTATAAGTAAAATACATTTTACACAGTACTGTGATTTTGGGGAATAAATCTGAATTTTGAAACAATCTTTCTCAAATGGTCCTATCTATGTGAAGCCTAACTGGCACTTTTAGGTGTGGAGGTGATAATAAGAGGCCTGGTTACCTAGTCTGCGAGCGAGGCCGAAGTCAATGAGTTTGATGGTACTGCCGGTCTTGTTGACACACATGATGTTCTCAGGCTTGAGGTCGAGGTGTACGATGCCTTGCTTGTGGATGTAATTAACCCCATCCACAATCTGCAGCATGTACTTAATGACCTCTCTTTCTGTCAGCTCAAAGTCTTCATCGATGATCCGCTCAAAAAGCTCCCCCCAAATTGACTTTACTTTTCATTGCATTTTGATAGGATGGATTGCTTGGAGATATACTTACATTCCCTGTTAGTGATTTGGTGGTGTGTGTGAATTGTTACTACAATGGGGTGTCAGTAAGGTTCTTAGCTCAGGCAGCTACAACCAATGAGGGGCCAGCAACAGGAATAAATGTATGGGGCAAAACAGAGGAGGGGGCTGGGCAGTGACAGCAGGCAGGGCTGGGGAGGCCAGAGGCCTGGTGGTAGCAGCAGCATTCTCAGCAGGGACATCACCTGGCAGGACAGTTGTAACCATCAGACTGCTGAGACTGGGGTTCTTTATGTCCCTCAAAAACTGATGTGGCTTCCCTGGTGATATTTAATGAACTTATGTTTTTGTTCCCAGTTATTCTCGTATCGAGATGCTTATTTCACGTCATGTTTATTTATACTAATATTGTTCATATACTCTACATACTGTAAATACTTTATATTTAGTCGTACTATTACTGTTTGCACACTTACAAGATCAAGACGTTACCAACTGGTTCTACACTCTTGTCTTTATCCACATGGAAGTGGAAGCCTTATTACGAAGAGCCTTGGGAGACACCAACATAATCTCTTTTTTATTGCTGTTGAGTTTGATTAGATTTGAAGTTTTTGATGTTTTCGAGACAGCTTTTTAGAGAAGGGGGACGGAGGACTGACCTGGGTTTGGAGTAAATGTATGGTTGGGTGTCATCAGTAAATGAGTGGAAGTGTAGACCATGGTGGAGAATTATCTGGCCCAGGGGTGACATTCCTTGGTTGACAGTAGCTGAGGAAAATATTGTCCCCCCCGAAACACAAACTAATTTAGGTCAAACTGTTAGGATGTGAACCAGTCAAGGGCAGTTCCAGTTATGCCCAGAACTGTTTCCATATGTTCCAGGAGGACGTTGTGGCAGACGGTGTCAAAGGCAGCAGAGAGGTCCAGGAGGATGAGAATGATAAAATGGTGGTAGTCAGTGGCAATGAAGAGGTCGTTATTTACTTTGATCAGGGCAGTCTCAGTGCTGTGCTTGACTAGTAAACCCAACTAGAGTGCATACAGGTCACGATCGGACATGACACTGTAGTTATTTGGAGACTACATGCTCCAGGATTTTAGCCAGAAATGGGAGGTTGGAAATGGGGCAGTAGTTGTTTATATTATCCGGATCTAGTTCTTCTTTCTTGAGGATGGGTGTAACTGCAGCCATTTTGAGTGGAGGAACAGGACCAATCAGCAGCCAGGGGCAGAGTGGGACACATTTTCAGCCTGGGAGTTTCATAGTGCACCAGCCTATTTTTTTATGGGGGTAAATTGTAACTGAAAATAGTCTACCCACTTTCAATGTGTAATTTCCTACTGTACATGTTTCATTCATTTATTTAGAGAGAGAAAACTGAGGACCACAAAATGTGAAAGGTCCAGGGTAGAGGGGAAAGGAAAGGGGGCTAGAGCGGCCTCTACTGGGCAAAGTAGGGAATATAAGAGATAGAGAAACACTAATAAAGGCCAGCTGCGCTAATCAAGGGGGGGATGTTGTGTTTGGTCTATTTTGTTGAAGGAGAGAAAGAGAGACTGGAGCGGGGAAAAGAGAAAAGAAGGAAATACCCCCCTTTTAAGGAGGCTGGAGAGACAGACTGAGGAGGAGGCTGAGAGCAATCCGGCAAGGATCAGTGATTTGACCAGAGGGCGAATACCGGACTTATATACGGCAAGACCTAATGTGGAGTACCGTTATCCTTGAGTTTAGATGCTCTAAGTAAGACCGTAATTAGGTCCTTGGTTTGGCCACCTTTACTTTGGTGAATTTAAACCCTTTGTAAGTTCAATTTTATTTCTTAAAAGAGACAACCTGAGTTAAAAAGGATAGGTGAAACAAATATACCAAGATTGACATCCCTTATACCTGTCTTTGGTCTGATTATTTACCTGGTCCAGCCTGCTCGTATATTAAAGGATCACAAAAATGACACTACCCTTACTCATTGCCAAAGCCAACACTAAGTCAGCAATGAATTCCTGAGCATTGGATTGGTGTTTTGCGTAACAAATAGTTTTATATAGGTAAAGGATAGCTAGTGCCTTACATTAAATATGATGTTATATTATTGAGCAATTAGCCTAATAATTGATTGAAATGTTAATAGAGGCCTTTTACAGATAGTAACATTGTAAGTACAGATTTCTGAGGAGATTTTAGTTTTACTCCAGTAGGCTATATGTCATGTGTCATGTATTACAGTAGCTGTTTCTCAATGTCAAAGATCCTTCCTTGGTAGGACGAGTTCTTCCAAGTCAGGTCCTTCAGAGGCTAGGGGAGACTCCTCCTTAGCATTTGGAGTACACGTAAATGGAACAGGCTAGCAAGTGCATGTCATTGCGTCATTCAAGCCTCATCTTCTTCAAAAAAAGCCTTTATAATTGAGGTGGGGAGAGAAATAAAAAGCAGATCACACAGCTATCACTTCTGAACATTAAATAGTTTGCTTCTCACCGATATCCATTCCTGTTAGTCCCAGTTAAAAAAGACGAGAAAGGTATGTATAATGCTGTGAATGGTATAATTTTAATTTTACATTATTTTTTTTATTTAAAGAGCCAGCAAAGCCGCGCGCATAGGATTGTGGGTGATTTGGGAGCACGAAGGATACACATATGCATCCTTTACTGTCTATGGGAAATTCTTAGACTGTAGGACTCAGTCCTTGGTTGAAATTCGGAGGATCCTCGACATTGGAACAGTCCTTTGGCAGGCTTCGATGACGTAGCATCCTCGAAATTCTGGCTTCGGAGGATCCTTCCTTGACATTTAGAAACACCTAGTATGTCAGCACAGGGCGCCAGTGGCAAATTTGCCAATCTTGGTGTTCTCTGGCAAATGCAAAACATCCTGCACGGTGTTGGGCTGTAAGCACAACCCCCACCTGTGGACGTCGGGCCCTCATACCACCCTCATGAAGTCTGTTTCTGACCATTTGAGTGGACACATGCAAATTTGTGGCCTGCTGGAGGTCATTTTGCAGGGCTCTGGCAGTGCTCCTCCTGCTCCTCCTTGCACAAAGGTGGAGGTAGCAGTCCTGCTGCTAAGTTGTTGCCCTCCTACGGCCTCCTCCACGTCTCCTGATGTACTGGCCTGTCTCCTGGTAGCGCCTCCATGCTCTGGACGCTACACTGACAGACACAGCAAACCTTGTTGCCACAGCTCACATTGATGTGCCATCCTGGATGAGCTGCACTACCTGAGGCACTTGTCTGGGTTGTAGACGCCATCTCATGCTACCACTAGAATGAAAGCACCGCCAGCATTCAAAAGTGATGAAAACATCATCCAGGAAGCAAAGGAACTGAGAAGTGGTCTGTGGTCACCACCTGCAGAATCACTCCTTTATTGGGGATGTCTTGCTAATTGCCTATAATTTTCACCTGTTGACCGTTCCGTTTGCAAAACAGCATGTGAAATTGATGTCAATCAGTGTTACTTCCTGAGTGGACAGTTTGATTTCACAGACGTGTGATTGACTTGGAGTTACATTGTGTTGTTTAGGTGTTCCCTTTATTTTTTTGAGCAGTGTATTACCTTTTTCCCCTTGAGGCAATGTCCTGAGTTATAAGCTAAGGAATGCTTAATATAGTGAAAAGAAGGATCGTATTGACCTTTTTGATATATAATATCTATAAATCTGACTCCATATACAGTCACCTAAAGGATTATTAGGAACACCATATTAATACTGCGTTTGACCCCCTTTCACCTTCAGAACTGCCTTAGTTCTACGTGGCATTGATTCAACAAGGTGCTGAAAGCATTCTTTAGAAATGTTTGCCCATATTGATAGGATAGCATCTTGCAGTTGATGGAGATTTGTGGGATGCACATCCAGGGCACGAAGCTCCTGTTCCACCACATCCCAAAGATGCTCTATTCTGTTGAGATCTGGTGACTGTGGGGGCCATTTTAGTACAGTGAACTCATTGTCATGTTCAAGAAACCATATTGAAATGATTCAAGATTTGTGACATGGTGCATTATCCTGCTGGAAGTAGCCGTCAGAGGATGGGTACATGGTGGCCATAAAGGGATGGACATGGTCAGAAACAATGCACAGGTAGGCTGTGGCATTTAAACGATGCCCAATTGGCACTAAGGGGCCTAAAGTGTGCCAAGAAAACATCCCCCAAACCATTACACCACCAACCTGCACAGTGGTAACAAGGCATGATGGATCCATGTTCTCATTCTGTTTACGCCAAATTCTGACTCTGACAGAAATCGAGACTCATCAGACCAGGCAACCTTTTTCCAGTCTTCAACTGTTTAATTTTGGTGAGCTCTTGCAAATTGTAGCCTCTTTTTCCTATTTGTAGTGGAGATGAGTGGTACCCGGTGGGGTCTTCTGCTGTTGTAGCCCATCCGCCTCAAGGTTGTGAGTGTTGTGGCTTCACAAATGCTTTGCTGCATACCTCAATTGTAACGAGTGGTTATTTCAATCAAAGTTGCCCTTCTATCAGCTTGAAGCAGTCGACCCATTCTCCTCTGACCTCCAGCATCAACAAGGTATTTTTGCCCGGAGGACTGCCGCGTACTGGATGTTTTTCCCTTTTCACACCATTCTTTGTAAACCCTAGAAATGTTTGTGTGTGAAAATCCCAGTAACTGAGCAGATTGTAAAATACTCAGACCGGCCCGTCTGGCACCAACAACCATGCCACGCTCAAAATTGCTTAAATCACCTTTCTTTCCCATTCTGACATTCAGTTTGGAGTTCAGGAGATTGTCTTGACCAGGACCACACCCCTTAATGCATTGAAGCAACTGCCATGTGATTGGTTGAGTAGATAATTGCATTAAGGAGAAATTGAACGTGTGTTCCTAATAATCCTTTAGGTGAGTGTATTTGTAAGTTAGCTGAGCGAGATCAACTGGGCTCTAACAGTCTAGACGCCCTAAGCAACACTAAACATGTCCTATGTTCGGGGCTAACTCTGTCTTCGCTGAAACCTCCTTAACCAGCGGTAGACAGTGTCAACATCGGCCCAACACTACAACCAGGAATGCCTCCGGAGGCTGGACTGTTTGGTAGGGGCGTGGCAGAAAGGAATGCCACCTAGCTGAGGCTTATCTTTCTAACCATGCCAAATTGCCACACTGATTACCTTCTTGAGCCTGAGGTGGGGATCCAACTGGGGTAACCGTCTCTCAGTGAAGACACGTTAGAGAACCAGGATAGCTCGCTAGCAATGTACATGTGACTAATAGTAATTTGATACTAAGTGTAGGCAGTTACAGGAAAGCAATGATTTCCCAAAATCTCCACTGGAGATATTCTAGGAATAACTTAGGCAGTCTCAGATAGAACTCGGTATAAAAGTAAACAACATTTAATTCCAGTTAAAAGGGCATAAAATTACAACGCTTTAACCGGACAATGAAATACAAATTAGATACCCAAAATAGTTCACATTCCTGAATCCTGCCACCCTTCGGCCTAACAAAACTAAACAGTTTTATCCTAGTGATCTACAATGACACACAACTACGACAAATAAGTTGTCAGGAGTATCGTTTATGGTAAAGACTCCTCGAACTAAATAAAACCACAAGATTTATCCTCTCAGGTGACACCCACATTTCTCCCACTGCATAAAAATATGGGCATCACAGTTCACTGGCTAGAGTGAAAACAAAAGGACCGGTATCACCCATTTACAAGATTAGATTATTCACAGACTTTATTCACAGATTATTCACAGTCGCCAGCCTGGCCCTAACAAAGAAACAAGCAACCTTGTAATGTATGTATTATAAAACTCCCTTTATGGGACAGTCAAGAAAACATCAGCATCAGATTATTTTGTACAGTGTACTGTTGAATTACATCAGTTGGATTTGTTGTCTTCACCCATCGGGCAATGACTGTGTTTCAATAAGATGTGAGAGAATGCCAGCCCTTAGACCAGCTGTTGGAGTCATGCAAAAAAATCATTCCTATAAACACTTCATAATCCAATGCACTACAGTGTCCTGAGTGCACTATTAGTTGGAAGTGATTGAAAGGGGTGAGTAGTGTGAATATAGTAAAGTAGCAAAAGTGGGTAAAGTACTTCAGACCTTTTCAGTAGCAAACCAACACTTAAATAACTAGGCTGCCATCAGACACTTGCAAGGTAAGATCATGTACTATACAGCAGTGGTGAGGCCCAGGGGCGTCCCCAGACCTTCACATTATGCCCAGAAGTGGGTGTCCTCTGAACAAAAATTGTCAAAATGGTTTAAAGTTTTTAAGTCACTTTAGCTATGGTCACAAAAAAGCTAGGCCTATTTAAATTTCCAAATTTAAAAAAAGAAACAAGATTTGTGGGCTACTGTGCAACATGTGGGTGTGTTCTCTGAACAATTTGATAGTGTTTTAAGGTTTCTAAGCCAAATGATTAAAAACTATTGAGTTCATATCTTTGGGAAATGTCATTTATTGATGGTCCCTAACCATACGCAGGGTTATAGTGTGGCTGAGTCTGGGAAAACCAGACCTGATCTCAGATTTCAAATATAATTTGATAGTGTTTTGAGGTTTCTAAGCCAAATGATTAAAATCTAATGAGTTAATAACTTTGAGGCATGTCATTTATTGACGGTCCCTAACCATAAGCCTGGTTATAGTGTGGCCTGATCTCAGCTATCAAATATATTTTGATATTGTTTTGAAGTTTCTAAGCCAAATGATTAAAATCTAATGAGTTAATAACTTTGAGGCATGTCATTTATTGACGGTCCCTAACCATAAGCCTGGTTATAGTGTGGCCTGATCTCGGATTTAAAATATAATTTGATAGTGTTTTGAGGTTTCTAAGCCAAGTGATTCAAAACTATTGAGTTAATAACTTTGGGGGATGTCATTTATTGATGGTCCCTAACCATAAGCCTGGTTATATTGTGGCCTGATCTCGGATTTCGAATGTAATTTGATAGTGTTTTGAGGTTTCTAAGCCAAATGATTAAAAACTATTGAGTAAATAACATTGAGGCATGTCATTTATTGACGGTCCCTAACCATAAGCCTGGTTATAGTGTGGCCTGATCTCAGTTTTCAAATATATTTTGATATTGTTTTGAAGTTTCTAAGCCAACTGATTAAAATCTAATGAGTAAATAAAATTGAGGCATGTCATTTATTGACGTGCCCTAACCATAAGCCTGGTTATAGTGTGGCCTGACCTTGGATTTCAAATATAATTTGATAGTGTTTTGAGGTTTCTAAGCCAAATGATTAAAAACGATTGAGTAAATAACATTGAGGCATGTCATTTATTGACGGTCCCTAACCATAAGCCTGGTTATAGTGTGGCCTGATCTCAGTTTTCAAATATATTTTGATATTGTTTTGAGGTTTCTAAGCCAAATGATTAAAAACTATTGAGTAAATAACATTGAGGCATGTCATTTATTGACAGTCCCTAACCATAAGCAGGGTTATAGTGTGGCCTGATCTTGGATTTCAAATATAATATGATAGTGTTTTGAGGTTTACCTACCTAGCTACTTCCAAACAGGCAAGCATTGTTACTTCCAAGAGTATAAATATAAACATATTAATATAGTATTTTCTGTTCACAATCATCTCACAAATTTTACATCTTGGCAGTCCAAGTGATAAAGTCAATGAATATCTACAGTAAAACAATGCAGCCACTTTTCATCAATGCATTGCTTTGGTCTTGCTGTATCATCCACTGGTTGGAACTTCCTGGCTATGCAAAACAGAAGGAATGGCTCATTAACATAGGGAAAAACGCTGCGAAAAGCGGCGTTTTGACAGCTTTTGGACGCCGAAATAAACGGCGTTTACTAAGCCTGACCAGAACGCCGCAAAAAGTGGCATTTTGACAGCTTTTGGACGCCGAAATAAACAGCGTTTACTAAGCCTTAATAGAGTTTTTAGTTCATTTTACGGCGTAATTAGCGGCGTTTTGCCGCACATATCAAAAGCGCCGAGAATAACGGCGGTTTTGAGGAATTATGGCATTTTAATGTTAAACGTGATCAAATATAGGCGAATTGTGGCACTCTTGGCCTTCCATAGCTGCGTCTCTACTGTCGCGCGCAGTCAGAAAAACAGACTTCTGAACGCGCTGTTGGAGGTAAAATTAATCACGCGCTGGAAGAACACATTTAGTGATTGTACGTTGGCAACAAAAAGGTTGTTGCGATTAGAAGTTAGATAAACATTATTAACACATTTCGCTTTTCTCTTTTGGCTTTCCATCATTAGACTTACTCACACACTCTCTGTTAACGTTACCGATAGACTTCCAAACTTAACGAGGTAAAAAAGAGGAGTTTGATGGCTTTACGTCAGGGATATGCCATTTGGGGAGGGGCCGCTCACTGATCCCCCTATATTTCTGAAAATCCTAGACATGGTTGTGACCTTAATTACGGTATGCAATCTATGGTTATACAATCTATGGTTGTGACCTGCACTTCGTTAGTGCTTTCTGAGTTTGTATTGAAATAAGAGGCTGCTGCGGCCCGCTGTACGGGTTGAGCAGAGGCTGCACAGTTTGACCAGCGGACAGTTGCCGCACACTAGGGGATGGTGTTGAGAACTTGCAATGTATAACTATTATCAGACCAGCCCTCTCGGCCTCGAAACACTACTCTCCTGATTGCCACTCCGCTACTGGTCACTAACATGTCCCAAACGGATTATACAGATGATCAGAGTTCTTACTACCTAGCTAACATTAACTAGTTAGTTTATGTTAGCTTGCTTAACATTAAGCTACCTTAGCCATTACCAAATATCAACATAAGCGATGCTAAACATAAGGGATGCTAAATATATTGCAGTCATCAAAATGGCAATTATAGCTAAACAAAGTTTAAAACATTAGGTAGATAGCTATATTTAGTAACCTTGTTACCTAAATTCTAAAGGTTACTCAGGAAGGAAAGAATGACACCATAAGAAATGTCCTTCTGGTGTTGGACCAGCATGTTGTCGTCAACGGGCCACTGAGTTTACTTCGGGCAAGCCCAAACAGCCCCTCCTCTACCACAAATTGTCCTACACTGTCATGTTTGCCGGATATACGCAGCAGATGGACTAACTGGAACAACAGTGACTGCGTAGGTTTCCCAAAGGATCTTTGTCTAAAACTCTGCTCACCTACCGGTGCTTAGCCTCCAACACTGCCGCGGACGAACCATCCGTTAAACGATTAGCAAAAAGCTAGCATACCGTCAGCTGTTACCACCGTCGGCCCGCCAGTTCTAAGCTAGCTGGGTTGTGAGCTCAGCTCAGTAGGTGTTAAATCATGTAAGTTAGGCTAATTAATCATGGTAAAAAACTTGAACATTTTTCATTATTTCACATTATGTTATGTAGGCTAGTAGAACATGTTGTAAATGCCTTCCAAATGTACCGAAGTATTTCCAAACAATCAAAATGTTGCTGAAATATTTTGTTCCGATGGGCTTCTCAATTGACTGTATGCCTCCACGTCCCACCGATTGTCTTCTTCTTCTTCTTCTTCTTTGGGGTTTTATGGCGAATTGCACTCATCTAAAGGCGCATACACCGCCACCAACAGCACCGGAGAGCGAGGCCGGACACGGCCCACCCACGTCAACACCACCCCATCACTCCACGATCCCAGAAAATAACCCACCCCCCCCCACTACCTACCCTCCCCCGTCCCCTTCACCTTCATCAGCTCGTGCACCATTTCCCCTGTGACATCAGTGACACCCATAAAATCCCTAGCTGCACCCACCACAACATCAATCCTCGCATTCCGACCCTTAACCTGGCTACACACATTCACCACACTACACAAGAACGCCAAAAACTCCACTCTTCCCACCACCAACAAATCCTTACCCACCACACACTCATGCTTACACTTCTCCGACAACTCCACTCCACGACCACACACACCACCCTCCACCACCGGGCCTACACCCCTCACCTGCTCCACCTGCACACCAACCCCCATTCCCCCGACCCTCTGCACCGCTTCCGCATACGTGACCCTTTCTACCTTTTTGACCCGCTGAGCCTCAACCGCCTTCTGCTGAACCACACCCCCCCCAAACGCAGCACTGTGCCCCCCACCACAATTACAACACCTCACCACGGCCCCTACCCCACACTTACCATACTCATGTGCACCGCCACACCTACCACACCTACCCTGCCCCCTGCACACCGCCGCCACATGCCCCATACGCTGGAAGTTAAAACACCACAGCGGCGGTGGCACATACTCCCTCACATAAAAACTCATACACCCTCCTCGGCAACGGCCCTCCAAACTCCAACAACACCGTGGGACTCACCTTGTCTAACCCCAGTGCCCTATTACCCAACCGTCTCGCTCCCACCACATCCCCTCCCGACACCACCTCTATTAACTCCTCCATAGAAATATCTTCCGGAACACCCGTGACCACCCCTCTCACCTTCCCCGCACTCCCTGGCACCATACACTTCACCTTACCCCCATTCAGCACCTACAGCTTCATCAGCTTATCCCTCTACCCACCACAATAAGCACCCTACCCCCACTCAAACAACTAGCATCCTCAACCCTACCAACCTGATCCCTAATCGCCTTCGTGAGCGACACCTGACGTGTCGGTTCCAAAAACACCACCACCACCTTAAACCTCTGCTCCCTACCACTCACCACCGGCCCTTCACCCTCTCCCGAACTACTCTCCACTCCCTCTTTCTTTCGTGCCCGCTTCTTCTTCCGATGACTACCCCGTGCCTCCTCAAACCCCAGCCCCACACTATCACCACCCACACTCTCACCTGAGCTCCCCACCATGCCGACCTCACTCACCGCACTGCCGTCGCGACCCGCCACCACACCGCCAGCCAGCCTGCCCCCGCATCGCCCCGACTCCCCCACTCATCAAGTCCAGAGCCACAACCTCCGCCCCCTCCTGCTCACACTCCGCGGCAGCAGCTCCCCACGAGGACGCCACGCGCCCCCGTTCCGGCTCCCCTCCTCGTGCGTCCAATCGCTTCATCCAGCCGGCCCACGTCGGACGTGCCCCACGCTTCGGTTTAAACCTGCTCCTGCGCACTGCCGACATCGGTCTGTCTCCCCCTCTCTCGTCCCCACCGATTGTCTGCGAGCTTCTACTGGAATATACGGTAATTTCTCTACTGTGCGACAGGAAGTCACGTGGTTGAGACAGGAACTAGCATACGTTTACAAAAACTGCTGATACGGGGCCATAATGTGAGGTACAAGGTATTGGAGCTTTTTATCCATAGTCCTGTTTTTTAGAAATAAACAATGGAGAAATAGAGTCTTTAAACGCTTCCGATTTCAATTTATTCACTGTCAAAGTGACCCCTAAACTGAATGGAATAAATGGAATGCTAACGTGAGCTGATAGCCTGGTAGCATCTGAAACGCTACATACAAGCCTCGACTTCCGGATGAAAAGCTACCCCCTTGGGTGAAAGCGACATATTAGCTCTTCCTTGGTGGTAAATCAACTTCCTGTTCTGGTGCCGTAAGGCAAAGCACAGCACAAGTTGGATTATTTTAACTCCTGCGACACACCCGCCGCACCGCATCCACATTTTGCCGGTTCCGGTAGATTTGCCGCAGCGGTGCGCATTGCTTCCTATTGAAATGAACGGACTTCCGCCGCAATGCAACCAGTTTTTTGCCGGACCTGGTGTGAATCCAGCTTTACACATCTAGAGGCCTTTTCCATCTCTGGCTCTTCCCACAAAAAAGGCCCTGCCTCCAGGCTGATCAAGAGAAAAGCAGAGAGTACCTCCAGCCAGCAAGGGGCCTGGCAGCTGTTATTGGTAAGACTTATTTACACAAATATACACTATGGAGAACTTTACAATTAAGAAATCTGAATATAAGTGTTTGGTAAAGATATTCTGCACATTTCTCTAATCAAAAACAGCCTTTAAAGTAAAAACAGCCTCTGATATTTACAAACACACATGCTGTTATGAAGGTTAAAGCTGCGTACATATTTCAGTCTAATTAATCAGATAGGATAGGACCAAACACACTTCATGTTCTATGAATATTTGTAAAACATGTTGACAGAAATCTTCAAAATGAAACTGCGGTGAAGTTAGAAATATATTAAAAGATTCAGACTTTGATCAATTTGATCGTCAATAGCTCCTCAATGTAACTAGCCAAAGAGAAACGAATTAGGCTACATGTTCTGAATCTGCTCACGATAGCCAACAAGCAACACTAATTAATTTCTTTGTTGCATTAAAAGGGGAAAAAACGACTTTACAGTCATGTCTAGGGCTGAGTCGTGGTGAATTTTCCAAGTGCATTGTGAATATGGTGTTTCCAGAAAAATTGACAATTTCTTTGCAACAAAGTAATATTGACATCTTCAAACAACATTAAAGAGCTCAGGGTCCTGTGCCTTACCATGCATTTTTTTTTTAAAGTATTTGCATTTTGGTAATTGATGTAGTTACCCTATTTTTTTTATTTAGTTCAAATAAATGTCAATGGCTTTGATCCTATAAATCTTTTTTTAAATCAACCTCACATATGTCCAGGGACATCTCCTACACCATCAACACCATTTAGTTTATTGATTTTTGGATTTGGCTTTTTTATCAGTATTCATGCCTAAAATTGAGCATTAATTGTCTAGCTCAGACCACATACAACCTTTCACATTAAGAGACATTTCCTACACCATCAACATCAATTATTCGAGATTTAGATGGATAATTAGCAACAAGTTAACTGGCTATTGAACTAAAAACGACAACTCTTCTGCTAATGAGCAGGAAATAAATCGATCTTGACAGCTGATGAGGTCGCCTGTAACAACAAGTGATGATGCAGATGAGGTTTGTCTTTCAGCAGATCAAGACCGTCGTGACGGCATTTAGTGGAAGTGACAACTCGTCACATTGGGAATCACATCAGCCACAACTTGTAAAACCTCAGTTACCGGAGTTATTGTAACTCCAGTTCTATGAGTGGAGCTCCGCCCCATAGGGGGAGCTCTAGCTCCTAGTGGTTTATCCCTCCTGCGCAGCAGGTTGCATCTGAAAAAGTTTGCATATACGTCACTTCCTACCAGTGACCGCGCCATCTATATAAAGGGGTCCACCCCGCCATTACATTCTCCCAAAAATGGAAGCCGTAATCCGGAAGAGTAATCAGGCAAAAATCCCTATGGGGCTCCGCTCCACTCATAGAACTGGAGTTACAATAACTCCGGTAACTGACGTTCTATATCGTGGAGCTCCGCCCCATAGGTGGAGTTCTAGCTCCTAGTGGTTAAAGGCGGAGCGCAGCGCCGTCAATGTCCCCCTGATTACTCCCTGTAGAACCTAAAAGGCCAAAAAAGAATAATTCCAGAAGGGAAAGGAAGACTGCGACAGACAATACGCCAAAGGAGTATCTAAAACAGAGTCCAACTGTTCTGACAAGAACAGAATAAAATTCTTGCACTGATGCAACTCGCAGAGTAAAACGAGCAAGAACAACACAGTCATCAAACACGAGGGAGAGCACACACTCACCATCTATCTGGGACCCTCCTCAGGGAGCACCCAGAGAGAGAAGGCGAAGACCATGAGACCGCTTCACAGATCTACCCCACCCCCACACCACCAAGGATAGCGACCGAAGTCGCCACACCCCTTGTGGAGCGAGCACTCACCTCTTCAGGGGAAGTCAAGCTAGAGGAGACATAACACAACTCAACCCGCTGATCCATAGCACACAAGGCTGCTGCAATGAATCAACGTGTGCAGTCTTGGCCACGTATACAGCCAAAACTTGCACCAGACACGAGCAGTGTAATCCTCTCTTGACCACATACAAGGGAGGGGAAGAGAAGGCTAGAGTCCCAAAATCCTAGACCTGTAAGCGGTCTTGATTACTTTGGGAAAGAAGGATGGGTGGGACTCAAAACAGCTCTACTGAGGTCACCATAAATGATGCAGCCACTCGGATGAACTGAGAGAGTGCATAGGTCACTCACCATCTCTGCAGAAGATAACGCAAGGAGGAGTGCCATATATTGGATAACGATCTCGAAGAGATTGATTCAAGAGGATCAATAAGAGGTTTCTGTAGTGCGTCCAGGACCACGGACAGCTCCCCTTTCGGGGGGGCCAGTCCTAATGGTGGGCCCTAAGCGGCAAGCTCTCGTCAACTAACACGTAATCAACGGGTGGGAAAATTAGAAAAATAAACTCTTATAGTGTCAGGCGATTTCCCCTCCTCCAGTAAATGCTGAAGAAAGAGCAGCACTGAAGTAGTGTTACAGGGCTGTGGAGCGAAAAAACGTGAAAAGCACTAGCTCTCGAAAAGCTTCCATCTACATGCGTAGCTTATTGCTTTAGAGGCTGCATGCGCCCCCTGAATAGTCAGGATAACATTCATGTGTAACTCGCCACGACATAATCTTTCCCATTCAAGGACCAAGCTCATAGGAATTGGGTCAGAACGGGCGGGAAAGAAGGGTTCTTCGAACCTAGATCAGTGCGTCTCGGCGGTGGGGAACCTGCCATGGAGGAGCTCAAAGCATCCCACCAAGGTGCGCCAGGTCTCACCTGAGCCACCAAAAACACAGTCACCCCCTCCCCTCGAATTCTCTGCAAAATTGCAGCAGGAGTCTGACGGGAAAAAAACATACGGCAGGCCTGCTGGTCATCTGGGGTGCGCGTCCCAACGGAGGGCTGTCTATGTGTCTCAGAGAATTCTGTCTATGTGTCCCCACAGGGGACACTGTGCATTTTCCGTTGGCGCAAACAAGTCTGTGTCTGCTCTGCCGAACCTGTTCCAATCATTTGAATCAGGTTTGCATGTAGGGCCCACTGGTCAGAGCTGTAACTAGCGATTGAACATGAGGCCGGGCCCACCTCTATAAATCGACTGTAAGGCAATGGAATGTGGGTGATCTCACCCCACCCTGCCGATTTATGTAGGCCACCGTTGTGCGATTGTTTGACCAGACGTGCACATCTCTGTCCCTCACCAACAGGGACAAAGAGCGCAGAACCATTAGGAGATCTAAGCAGTTGAGGTGTTCTCCGTTCGGAGGCCACACCCCACCACGACAGAGACTGGAAGGAATGAGGACACCAGGTCCTCTCGTAATGACACCAGGATGCAGCGCATGTGTAATAGATCCAACTGAGACTCGCTGTTATAGCAACCATGTCTAGCTGAAAGCCCAGATAGACAGTCTACAAAACCTAGCGCCGAGAGATGTACATCATCATAACAGCGTAAGATATGGTCATAGTAGATGATCCGGCTAGTAACAGGATTGTCTATGTAGACTAGAAACCTATTCCCTGCGTCTGAGTGGGGACAGGGCTGACTCCAAGAATTTCAAAAAACACCCGAGGTGCCAGGGCGCACCCAAACGGCATCCTCCGGTACTCATAGCATTTTCCTAGAAAAGCAAATCTGAGGATTTTCAATGTCACTTGTACAATCGGAACATGAAAAAAGGCAACCCTCAGCTCTAAGCTGGTACAGTGATCACTCTGATGCATGCATTACATCAAGTGTCTGACTGACAAGTATACAAAAAACCTCTCTAGGTTAATGAACTGTTTAAGACCCCCAGGTCTAAGGTCGATCCCAACCCTAGTGTTTCCTTCGGAACCGGGAAGAGAATAAAGACTGGGCCGAATTTACTAACACTAGCGCAGTTTGCGCTGCGTCTGTTTATGCGAGTTCGGTAATTGCGCACGCTTCCACATTTAGCGTAGTATTTATCAAACCCGATACCCATTACGCAATCAGCGTATACTCCGACGTCTATTAGCGCGCCTCTAAAAGAGCAAACAATGGGCCCGTAAGTATATATCATGGAGCTCCCTACGGGAAAAATAAATCGCAAGCTTCAATTTATTGAAGAACAAATTAACATCTTAGTGCATGAAGTAACAGCAAACCTGAACATATTACAGGGCAGAACATCCACACCCTCGGAAAGAAATCTATTTTGATTGCCGTAACAAGTTAAATCAACTCGTTATCATCTACACGGAGAGAAGTGGAGGAGGTAAAAAAACGGTGGCAAGACAAAGCGCAGAAAAGAGAAGGTTGCGTACAACCGGGCACTATCGAGGAGAACCGGTTCAGGTCCACCAGAAATAGACACGCTAACTATTACTGAAGAGGTGAATGAGAATGAAGGTGTGTGGTTTGTAATACTGTTCAGTTTGCGTTGTTTGGGATATTTGTTTAGCCCATATTTTTAATATGTAAAGTCAACCGATGTGGTTAAGTAATCAAAGAGTTATATAGGTCAATAATCGCAAAATTGCTAATCAAAAATGGAACAGATGGAGGCATTTGTCTTTTTTTGAGCCAAGTGTATTTGATGTTATATTTGGAAGTTGTTGCTGTCACTGCTGCCATTGACGTATATTTGAACACACAGGAAAATGCGCTTGCTGGTTTACACCTGCTTTTAAGAGGCAGTAAATTCCCCCCGCAGAATAGAGGCGCGCTCTTACTGACAGTCTTTGTAAATACCACGGAATATATAATTAGGCGCACTTTACCGTATCCTCCCACCTTTTTGCGTGGAACTCCCACTTTCCCCATGACCCTCCCACGAACGCATATTGAAAGCGCAACTTGTCTCTTGTCGCTCATGTGGCAGGCAATCTGCGATTTTACCTAAGTGCGCCCGGTTTGTAAATAGCCCGCATCGGTTACGTCCGTCTCTGGGACCAATTAGCGCGTGGAAACAGGCGCAAACGGCTTGATAAATCTAGCCCGCTGTGTCTCTGTTCCTCCATCGGAACCTCTGACACAGCCTCCCCTCTTAAAGAGCCGAGAGATCTCACTCTCCGGGGGGTCTCTCTTGCTAAGAGATTAAATAACTGTCTCACTGGTTCCCCGAAATGGGGGGGGTGTGAGACTGGGGGGCATATCCATTCTGGAAAGATCCATCTCTCCTGCCATTTGAGACAGAGTGGTGAGAGTGGGCGAGTAACCCGTTGAATCACAGAGTTTAGAAAACAGTAAAAACTCTTTGCCCAAGGGAGAGGGAAGGTCTCTCAATCTCCTCATTCCCCTCTAGCCGTCGAAGAAATAGACGAAGCTGGAGAAATAAGGCATTATTTATTAATTATAATTAACTTCCTCTGTGTGTCTGGATTGAAAACTACCACTGCGCTTAACAGCGTGTAGTGAGCGAGGAGGGGGGACCCCCCCCCTCCCTTTCACACACACCAGAGCTGACAGGCATGGGGAAGGGCCACGAGACACAGAGCGGGTTAGTTGGCTATGTTGTACAATAGCCGGACTAGACAAAGTGCTTTCACTACGCACGGAAAACACACACGCCCTCTCCTGCGAAGGGGCAGTGTAATAAACTGACACACTAACAGGTTCAGATAGAAATGTATTACCCCCTTTATCAATGAGCGTGCTCATCTTATCAGGGTTAAAGGACGCGAAAGCGACCCGATAAATAGAGGAGTCTCCCTCTATTAAGACTTGCTTTCGTTTCCTTGCTAGCGTTACCCACAACAGACAGGGATCACACTGCTAGCAACTGTGAAATCTCTTGACTGAGTAGTAGAGACACAAGGCTGGCTAGGATATACAATAGCCTGGCTAGACTAAGTAATTCCACTAAGCACAGAGAACCTGCACCCTCCCCCGAAGGGGCAGTGGAATAAGCTCCGACACACTAGCGGGTTCAGATGGAAATGTATTACACCCTTTATCAATGAGCGTGCTCATTTTATCAGGGTTAAAGGACACGAAAGCAAATAGTTTAATAGAGGAGTCTCCCTCTATCAAGATTCACTCTTGTTTCCTCGCTAGCATTACCCACAACAGACGGGGATCATACTGCTAGCAACTGTGAAAACTCAGTAGTAGAGGAGACACGAGGCTGGCTAGGTTATACAATAGCCTGACCAGACAAAGTACTTCCATTAGGCACAGAGAACCCGCACCCTGCCCTGCGAAGGGGTAGTGGGATAACTCTGACACACAGGCGGGTTCAGATAGAAATGTATACACCCTTTATCAATGAGCATGCTCATTTTATCAGGGTTAAAGGATGCGAAAACAACTCGATAATAGAGGAGTCGTCCTCTATCAAGTTTTGCTTTCGTTTCCTTGCTAGCGTAACCCACAACAGATGGGGATCACGCCGCTAGCAACTGTGAAAACTCCGACTGAGTAGTAGTGGAGACACAAGGCTGGCTAGGTTATACAATAGCCTGACTAGACCAAGTACTTCCACTAAGCACAGAGAACCCACACCCTACCCCGAAGAGGCAGTGGAATAACTCTGACACACAGGCGGGTTCAGATAGAAAGCATACACCCTTTATCAATGAGCGTGCTCAAGTCAGGGTAGAGAATGCGAAAACAAACTGCTTAATAGATGATCTCTGTATTATGTTTCGTTTTTCGCTTCCTCGATAGCGTTACTCTAAAGGGTCTCGTGCTCAATCTGGGCGTTCAGCAAAAAGGAGTTCCTGCGGCTCCTTCAGTGCGATCGCCGATAGCCATAGGTGATGGTGAAACATCTATGTGCATGTGTAACAGGTAGCGACAGCGTGGGCCATCTGTAAGATGGCGGCTGAAGCCTTCCCGAAGCCCCGGATCTCAACTGGAGTGAGCAAAGCTCTATCCAGAGTGAGAGATGCCAGGGCCGAGGACAGCATGGCAGTGTTGGACAACACATGAGACTTCTTTGCCAGTGCGTCATGAGTTATATCTACGATAGAGTGAAGGCAGGCTACTGGGTAGTCGACCAGGCTGCCGAACCGGTGACCAGGGGTGTTTTGGCCAAGGATAGGTCGAAGCGGGAAATACCGCTAGATATATACAGCTAGGCCCACAATGCGGTACCTTAGAGGCAGAGGTCTGAACAGAACAAGGTCTGGCACGACCTCTTAGCTTCTTCTATCGTATGTGGCGGGTTAGGGAACGCCTAGCCTGTCGGCGGCGATCCTCATGAAGGAAGGCAGGTCTCGATGGAGTGAAGACAGGTCTCGACGGAGCGAGGGCAGAGTGGGTTTGGACACCACAGGCGCCACCTCTGTTCTACCGTCCTCAAACTCGTAGGAAGAAGTGCCAACTCTAGCAGGTGGGCCCACCGGGGCCAGCAGAGCTGACGGCACCCTCGCACTCGGCGTTAGCTCCATTGGAGCTACGTGAGCACGTGGCGCAGACCATTGACTGAGGCCAAAAACCTCGCTACACTCCTCCACAGGTACGGCAATAAGGCCCCCCTCCTAGCTCGGACTAGGAGGCATGGCGACGCAAAACCGAGCATGCTGGATTAGGGAGCAACGCGGCCTCCCGCATATTCAACTCCTAGACACGCTACGCAGAACGGGGATGCCTCACCCTCTGCGAGGCGGTAGCAACGGCACGCTCTGTCGAATACGCCGACTTGGAAGACATACTAATCGACGGAGTGTAGATCCGGGATACACAAACTAATGTCGTCGTTGGTGATGCAGCTTTGAACCGGATACGGCTGAAGAAAAAGGGAGAATGTCATGGCGGGGTGGACCCCTTATATAGCTGGCGCGGTCACTGGTAGGAAGTGACGTATATGCAAACTTTTTCAGCTGCAACCTGCTGCACAGGAGGGATAAACCACTAGGAGCTAGAGCTCCCCCTATGGGGCTGTAGTTGGGAGTAAAAGGATACAATTAATGTGCACTTATGAAGTTGAAGCATTAATAATTAATGTATTTCCTTTTCTCCCGTTGCAATAGTCTGGGTTAAGAACGGAGAAATGCTTAATAAATGCGTACAGAGGATTGATAGTATAGACGTGGTTGATATTTTCTATCTAACCATCTGAACTCACAAATGATAATTTATCCGTGTGTAAACAGCTACGGAAATAAATACTACAGCGACCCGGGAAACTAACGCATTGCCCGCGAGTCAGACAAAGGTGCATGAGCTACCTAGCTTGAAACTGTGTGCGTAATAACAGCTGAAACATAGGAGCAGACCGCAACAAGATAACTTACATTAATTACTATCCCATTAATCCTCCACCGGATATGTTCTGGGAAATTATTTAGAATGTCTATGACAGAACTTAGTAAATGAATAATATTTAATTCCAATTAAAGCGCATCAAAGTACAACACTTTTACCAGACACAGAATTACACAATTATACCAAGAAATTACATGTCGCTTACACTTCTAAATATGATCTAAGATCTAAGCATGTCTTATGCGGTACAGTCTATCTAATACAACATTTATCCAACACATTTGCTATGGCGCGCTCAGACGTGTCGCCAGGAGAGTCATTAAAGAAATCTCATCAGTTTAACCTTAAACAAAGACTTATATTTCCCTTCGAGAAAGGACACCCCCAACTTCCGCTGCATACGAAAATAGAGCTCAATTCACTGGCTGGGATAGGAGAAAACAAGGACTGGATTTGAATATCTTCCAGAGGGGGAGCAAGCATTTGTGTTCTCCTAGAACCCCGTGGAGACAACAGAACCTTTATAAGTAATACTACCAAACTCCCTTTATGGGTGGATCACAACCAAAATCACATAGGTACAGGTTAAAATATGTGACATACATTGGGGTTTCCCCCTTTCCATGAATCTCAATTCATCCCAGGAGGGATGAGAAACTAGCTGTTGAAGGAGTCAATATTTGGATCTTATAAACATTAATTTCCCACTACAGGGCGGAGCTCCACGATATAGAACTGGAAATTATCTGGGTTTGGCAGGAGATGGGGACGTCTCCATGTATCAATGATGTTGTAATAAACATGATAACACGTCCTCTAGTTGATGTCTGCAACCAGGATAAACAGTGCAACTCGTTTCATGGTGCTGCGCCAATAATCTCCATCAAGAGTTAAAGCAGGTTAATACCTCAATCTGACAGAAATTACAGTTTCACAGCATCAACATTGACAACACCACACATATAGTCAATGTTTACTTATTTAACTCACCTTGATAGAAATCATTCAGGCTTTCAACGAGCAGGACGTTTTAAATCTGTAAGCAGTTACATTAAATATCACCACAAGAGTCATCCGGGGGAAGATCCGCTGTCGTCATCATCGTGAACAGGGTTGGGTTGCTTAGGGTTCTTTGGGGTACTTAAAAGTGGACAAAAATCACAAGTTTTTATTTTTTGTCCACTTTTTGTTGTGGGTTACAACTATAAATCGTATTTGTGGATTATTCCTCTATAGGAGATCGCAATTCTGTATTAATGTAACGTTTTAATGAAGAAACATTGTAGGAAGGGTTGGATTTTCTTAATCAATAGACTAAAACCAATCGTTATCTTTACTGTAGATAAATAGCATTAAGGAACAGCAAATGAAATACTCTGGTTAACTTTATACTCTGTATACATGTATTTCTTAAATCTGAAATAACAGAAATTGGTCAATGTACACATTATTTTCCCAATCACAATATAAAGCCACCATGATTTTGTGATAAAGATTTATTTAGTAACAGTGAGTAACTACACTTGTAGTGTTCTCATTACATGTAATCTGCAGTTTGTCAAACCGATACGTTTATACAAATTAAAGAAATATAATCTACATACACCTGATACAGAACAAATGTTAAGTGTGATAATTCACTGGTCTGTTTAGTATTGTCAAAATTGTAATATGGTGGACATGTGCTTGCAAGGACAATCTCAAAACTGATGCTCAAAAATATGATGAAGACTGTGCTTAAATAATCAATCTTAAAAGAGCCCGGGGCCCTGGAAATTACGCTCATAATAATGCTGATAACACAAACACACAGTGACTTTGTGTTTGTTTTGTTGAGGAAGAAAACCATAGATAAGGAAATCAATCAGTTTTAAATAAATGGATGAAACACAAACAACTGGAATGTGGTTAATGTCAAAATAATGTAATGTTATAAATATCAACATCTGATATCGTCTATAACTGATAAGCAAGTAAAAAAAAGAAAGTGCACAAACAGCAAAACGTCATGAACCCTGTTTTTCTCCCATTTCCGAGTGTGTGGGAGAAAATGAGTGTCTAACCAACGCGATTAAAAAGATTAAAGGCTAAAAACGGCGCTATCGTGTGGTTGTCTTGTTCTGGTTGTGTCCCTTACTCCTCCTCCTCTTCCTCCTCCTCTTCCTCTACCATCACCTCCACCAGGAGCTCAGCTGTGCATGTGGCCTCACCCAGGCTGTTAACAGCCTTCACTGTGTATTTGGCGTCGTCGTCGCCGTTCACCTCCGAGATTACAAGGCTGCAGTTTCCGTCCTCGTCGTAGTCAATCTGGAAGTGGCGCGTCTCTTTGATTGGCTGGTCATCTTTGTACCACACCACTTCTGGGTCGGGGTAGCCTTGGGAACACAAAGTGCACTATTTTTACCCGGGTTCATAGGAGTCTAGACAAAGATTGTGGACTGTACAGGAAATAGTGACATTTGAGAAGCAGGATGGTTCTCATTGTCTATTCATATTGAACGCAAATGAAACAATGTTTTTGTTAATCCTTAGTATACAAATGTATGTCCAACATCGAAATCTGTCTTACTTAAAAAGTGTTTTGCTTCCTTAAAACAGTCCTTCCTACTGTTTGGTTAATGAATTCTAAATTTGGATGAAGACGTGTATGAAAATGAAGAGCATGTGAATAGTAAATGTGGAGGTTGCTAGATTGTACCCTCAATTTTGCAGTCAAATCTGGCTGCGCTGCCCTCCACCACCTCCACATCCTTGATGACGGAGCTGAAGGTAGGCTTGACCTGCGTTTTCTCCTCGTACTCCAGGCACTCAAGAAACTGGTTGTCCTCTGTGAAATCAGGTGGGAAATCCAAAGTGACAAACTGTTTTTGTCTCACGTTGAACAAATTTTTAAAACGGGCAAACATGCTGCTCACTGCTCAGATTCAAAACAAAAGGTTCAAAACATTCGGAAGTAAAGCAAAAGAAAGGGATGCCATGCCACCTTCAGTAGGGGAGCCCTTCTTGGCACTGACACCCGCCAACATCGCCATGGACGAAAGCCTTCCGATGGCACGCACTGCATGTCCCGTTTTCTGCCATGAAATCAATCATACACTTGTTAGATTCTGCAGTAGTAAATAGAAATACAGATATTAACAGGATGCCTGTCTCATGAATAATAATAAGAAATAACCTGTGATGCCTGTGTCACAAATACCCACATTCCTCTTATATAGTGAGCTTGTCTAAAGTAATACACTATATATCAAACGGATTGCTATTGAAATACATTCCTATGACCTAGGGTCCTAAAACTTTGCTTGCCACTACAAACACATCTGGAACACATCTGTAAGATTGTCACCTACAATATTTGTTAATTATAATAATGTACTGTACACATGTCTGCGCAGCAAGGCTGAGAATGTGTACTTCTCAAGATAATTCAAGATAATGTTGATAATAATTTTTATTTTTTAGGGAAAACTGCTTTATCATTGCAATTATTAATCACTTAATTAATTAATTCATTAATCATGGAAATGCATGGATAAATGTGTCTATGGTTTTTCATTTGAAATCACTGACTCGTGGTATTATATCCCAATCCCAACTTATTTACATTTTTAAACGGCATCGTTGTCAAACCTTTTGACTTTAAATGAAACCGGTAAAAGTTGTGGTTTACATGTATATTAGTCAGGTTTTGTATTGTTGACAGACAGACTATTTCAACCATTTGTTTTGATTAGCTTTCTTTTTAACTGTTGCGGGAAATTTTCAATTAATCTGACTCATTTTTGTATATAAAATATTGGTATATACAATGTGCAAGCTCATTTTATTACCCTTTCTACAGGCAAACTTTAGATCATAGTGCAACATTCCCAACGCATTCTCCATCTCAAACCCATTGTATGTTAATGCTAGAAGTTTACTTGTGATGACTGCTGGCCATATGCTGATCTGTAACAGGAGATATCCTCTAAACTGTTTCAATAAAAATGTTCTCCACTTTTAACCTGTCCCATCAGCAACTCCATACCAAATGTAGGATGCTCAAACATCGTTCACATGCTTCCTCCAAGCACATGTCGCCAAGCCATCTGATTCTTATCACACTGCTCATTCAACACGGAAGCTTTTAGTTGATAATCATCTGGGTTAAACATTCCTCAAATAAACAAACATGACTGAATTTACAAGCACCTGATATACACACAAGGAGTCACTACAGACTGATGTGACAAGGTACATCCCATCAACCCTTCCATCCCAGGCAGCGCTGTACCAACTTGCGCCGCACAGATTTGCACCGCACAATGCATCGACGGAATGCCGCAACCATGATATGAACCGTGAACCAACATGCCACAGTTGTACTGTGAAGCAGCAACTTAGACCACTGCACAGAGGTGCCTTTTGACCAAGGCTTAATATACTACATAGGGAAAATGATGTAACATGCAGTGTTCTTGTCTGCATTCACCTACCTGCCATTTCCTTCTCAGGATGTATTTCTTCATTCTCTCCTTGGACAACTTCTTGGCCTCCATTTTGCCAGTGTCTTGTTTAAGCCATGGGTGTTCATAACACTGGTCACAGGTTAGTCTGGCTCTAATATTACAGAAAAACATAAACATTGAGAAACACAAAGACTCCACTCTCACTTTAAAACATCAGACAGAGATTAGGGTTACTAAAATAATGAATAAATCTGAAACTTCCAATCTAATTCACTACTCATGACCAAAACCCTGTTAAAAATGATAGCAAACCATGGGCAATATGTCATTCATACTTTACTTCATATGGCACCCTGTTCATATTTGTTTCCTATTGTCTTTCTATGATAAGTATGGTAAATTAGTATACAGTGTAGGAAATATGGTGCAATTTGTGATGTCTGTAATCATCATATCATTTTAAAAAGCAGCATAATGCTTACTTCATATCCTTCTTTAGCAGCTGGGTAATGAAGTCTTTGGCGTGATCTGAGATTTCATCGAAGGCGTCGTCTTCAAAGTCCCAAGTGGCCGAGGTCACATTGGAAAGGGTCTCGTTGTCGTTGTCCCCCATAAACGGGGACAGGCCACTCACCCTGGGGGGGGGGGGGGGGGGG